>JADBJO010000101.1:152500-200000 GCA_016801955.1 Conus betulinus | reverse complement strand
GGGCATTTGCCTAGATCCGAGTAAGGTTTTCTGAAAATGATTGTTTTTTACATGTACCCGCATAATTTCAAAAATATAAAAGCCACGATTTTGAAATTGGGAACAGATTTAATTCATTATCTTGTTCCAACGTACATTGAATTTCATTGGGATCGAATGAACGGTTGTTGATTTACAGACAATTAAACAGAGGATGGGTCGAAATCAAAGTTCGCAAAATCTGTTCAGTTCACAAAATCATTTCAATAGTGGGTGTGGCCACCGCCATTGGCGAGACATTCCACGCAGCGACTCCTCATCGAGTTGACCAGTGTTCTGATGACCCTCTGAGGGATTCTCTGCCATTCCAGTTGCAGCATTTGGAAGAGATCCTGGCGGTCTCTGGGAGGTGGATGGTTCTCCCTTCACACGTCTCCCCAACTCATCCCACATATGCTCGATGGGATTGAGGTCGGGACTATACGCCGGAAGATCATCCTGTTGATGCCGGCCTGCACAATGAAGTTTTCGGCCACCCGGGCCCTATGTGGCCGAGCATTGTCGTCTTGGAAGACTGCCATGGGTCCTATCCGTTGCATGGTCGGAACAACGAAAGGCGCCAGGATTTCATTCCGATAGCGGATGCCTGTGAGGTTTCCATCAATATGGTAGAGTGGTGTCTTGTGGTGGAGGCTGAAGGCACCCCATACCATAACAGATCCTCCCCCAAAGGCCCTGGTCTGGCGAACAGCTGCATCAATGTAACGTTCACCAACACGCCTCCAAACTCTAGTTCGGCCGTCATTGTGTTCAGACTAAACCGCGACTCATCTGAAAAGAGGACCTGGGACCACTGTGTTGTTGGTTCCATCTCACATGACGATGGCAGAAAGCTCGGCGAGCCAGCCTATGGGCTGCTAGCAGTCGTGGTCGAACAGCTGGGCGACGTGATCTGAGGCCGAAGTGGTGAAGAAGACGGTTTCGTATGGCTTGACGGCTGAGGATGGTGTTATTTGCCATACGAAGCTGCCTTTGGATGCTGGTGGAAGTGGTATCCCGCTGCAATAGGGCCTGCCTCTCGATGAAACGATCTTCTCTGGGAGTAGTCTGCCTAGGCCGACCTGACCGTGGCCTCTCTTCAACGCTGTTGGTCGCCCTAAAACGCTGATTCAGTCTAACAATAACTGAATGATGCACACCAAGTCGTCGCGCCACTTCAGCCTTTGCAATGCCATCTTGTATCCACGCAATCGCCCTGGTTTTGTCAAAGGTGCTAAGTTTTCTTCGTGGTGGCATGGTGAGAAAAGGGCTGACAGTAACCAACCCCGCGCTTAAACAGCCAAAAGAAGGGGCATAAAACTCACTTGAGAGACTGCTCTTGCACGGGAAAAAAGAATTTTTCATTTTACACATCTTGTGTCGCCAGCAAGCTTGATGCAAAACAGGCACAGTTAACGCAACTTTGCACTTTTTATCCCGCGCGGTAACGAGGTCACCAAGACCCCCGTGCGCACTACAGTGACACAGGCTGGATTACACACTGCTGTGTGAGATTCCATCATTGGTTGCCGCATAACAAAAAAAAAACAATGTTTTTTGAAGGATGAATCAACCCCCTGTGTGCAAAGGCCTGTGCTTAACTTTATGTGACTAGTATATTTCATATCTGTGAACATATTTCACAAGATTAAATGTAACCTACACAAGGAATAAAAGTGTTAAGATGGAAAGATTTGTTGCTGGATCCAGACGACACAACTGCAGACTATCCATAATTTTACAAGTCTTAGCATGAGAAAGGTGGATCAGAAGTTTAACTAAATTGTAAAAATTATCTTGAAAACAGGCTGTATTAATTATAACAGGTATTATGTCAGTTAAAAGCTCAGCTTTGATCTTCCTTCTCTCTGTACATAAAAAAATTTAACTTCAAACTAATCAAAGTCGTATTTCAAGGAAAAAGCACTCTTTTCAATGAACCAATTATATTAAAAAGAATGTATTATACATGACATATATGGCAGAATATATATATATATATAAAAAATGATAATAATATGGGCGAGCATATATCATATGTATGTATTTGAATATACAACAACTAATATCTAGTTAACATATTTTGACGGAAATTGTGTCTATGTATAGAGATCTGCTCTTTATTATACTTTTCTCATTTACTTAGTAAAGTGAAGAACTGATATTGTGATAAGCATTATGCACACACATACACATAGATAAATAATACATACATATATATTCACATGTACCAAGAAATAAAAAGAAATTTATGCAATGTAATATAACAAAACAGCTGACACACAGAGTCTCATGGCATGACCAGCCTACAGTCTGAACTATTACCGAAAAGTCATTATGTTAACTGTCATACAGATCTGTAGCACAGTATGACTTCTAATTCAAAATAGCAAGGAACAAAGATTGATTGACCAATGACAGGACTAGCACTGTAGTAATGGTCAAATATCGAGTTAACCAGTAACTGCTGGTAAAATACAGCTTGCAAAGTAGAATACCAAAATTTTTTTGGATATACTAGTTTTATTTTCTTGGATCCGGCTGCTTAATTATGGCAGAAGTTGTGTCATAAAAAAATCTATATATATTTTCAAGCAGCATCTGCAACATGATAAAACTGAATTCTGAATTTCTGGCTTTGAATCTACCCCAGCCGTCTGATTGTTGCATACAGGCACGACTAGGCCTGATGTTCAGATAGGGAGAAATTTTATCCCCACCATTACCCCCCCAAACTTCCTGACTCATGTGAGTACTGGCCGCAGACAGACACGACCCCCTACATTCGAGGACTTCAAAGTCTCCAAGTCCAATATCATCGCACACTGTGTGGTCAGAAACACCTGTGGCTTCCAACTACCTGTCTGTAAATGTAATACAAGACAGTACACTCGCTCCTTCGTACGTTCAGTGATGGATTGGAATCATCTAGAGGAGGATTTTGTCAGTGCAGGCTCTGCCAGTGAGTTTTACATCACTGCCAGGCATATCGTCATCGCCTGTCTACTAGCATCTTGACAGTACTAGAGTTTTTAGCCAGCTTTTTCAACCTGTAGACACCTGCTGTGGCTACTCACTGAGACTTGAACCAACTGGAAGATTGTCCGGACAAAGTGGTAGCTTTTTAAACTATTTTTGCGCTCTCTCTGTTCCATCGTGCTTATACCTGTTGATTGGCTCTGTGACGCAATTATCCAGATCCAGATCCATCATACTGATAAGTTGCAGTTTTTAATCAGTGTGTTGTCAGTTTAAGCTGATGTCATACTCATTTGGTTGTGACAATGGTTCAATGAAACATGGTCTTCATTAAAAAAAAAAAAAAAAAAAAGCTTATTCATTACAAAGACAGTACATGAAGTCAGTCATCACCTGGTGAACATCTTACCAACATCTGAGCCAGCTACCAACAACATCAATCAATGTGTTTCTCTTCAACAAATGAGCAAAAAAAAAAAAAAAAAAAAAAAAACACTGATTGAATTGAAGATGTACAAGTTTTGAGTTTTGAGTATCTCTTTGACTTAAACAGATAAAACTGAAGTTTATCATGGAGTCCTATTTAAAAATATCTATCAGTTGTCACTGGTCTTCAGTTCTCTGGGACTGGTTCTTATACATGTTACACTGTAGTCAGTGTTGGAACCTGTAGAGAATCCTGGCATGATCACTCATAATAGTACACTGGTATTATCTATCTATCTATCTATCTATCTATCTATCTATCTATATGTATGTATGTATGTATGTATAGTTGCAAGTTACTGGATTATAAAGTGGACTGACAAGTCGCTTCCTGTGTCCAAGTTGGTACCGTTGTCGGTCGACAAAACTGAGAAATGAATTATTAAGAAGGCCAATAAATCAAGAACACTGAACAGTTGCTTCCTGTGGACAAAGTTAAGTGTCTTTGTCAGACGACATAACTTGAGAAAACGAATTTCCCAACTCACCACCAACTTGAAGTGAACTCGGAAATTATTACTACCACTGGGGTTTTCACCCTGTGTTCACAGCTTCTATTGTCTTTGTGAGGTGCATACAGATGGCTCAACAATGAAACAGTGGCTGTTAAACAACTGATACTCGATTTTAACTTTCCTAAAAATGGTAAACCAGCCCCCAGTAGCCTAGCGAATGAGTAGGTGTACTGTACACAAACATTGTGATTGTACGCAAATTCACCCGTAACACAACCCACCTTCCGCTATTAAGCGTTTCACTCGTAACTTCTGGTTCCCCAGTTCAACGTACTGGCCTATGAAGTCGTTGCCATCACGTACTGGCCCCCCACCCAATATTCCGAACGCCGACTTGAAGAAATCATCAGCCATAATTACTATGACATGACAACACACACAGCTGACACACACACGAGTTGGCACTGTCAGCGGTGTCCTGCAAAATGACGTCACACAAATACATGCTGAAAAGGGGCAGCAGCAACGAATTACGACATCTCTAGTGATGAATATGGTGAACAAGTTCGACGATAGTACGTGTACAGTTCAAGAAATCCATTTGAAATAGTAGTGTAAGTAATACAAAATCTATCACACCTAACTGATATTTCCTTCTGTGGATGAGAGAGAAATTGATCAAGTCGTAATCTACATGAAGTAACGACAACCATATTTTCTCACATATATTTGGCGCAGTATTTGTCTCCCCTGTTTAGGGGCCGCCCAGGGAACGCCCACTCGAAGAAACTAAGCAAAGATCCCGTGTTCAGACCTTACGCATTCCTTGCGCCCGATTGCAGCAGGTGGTTTGCATCTCAGTCTTTAGTGAAATGTTCGCTCTGTTTAAAGTTTTTGAATAAACAGAATGAACGTGCTTGTGCGGTTGCTGGAAGTACTTGGAAGAAGATAACGATGCGGGGAAAGTAAATTGAAAGGGTGGGATGCCTTAATAGCGCTGTGGTCGGCTGGGCTATAAACAATATAAATTGAGTTGAATCGAGGGAGTGGAGGAGAGTAATGAGTGGCTGACAAGGGAGGATCCGAACCCGGATCAGCCACCCCCCCCCCCCCCCCCCCCCCCCCCACCCCGCGCGGTCCATCCTAAACCCCGTTAGCCCCCCACACTTTACCCAACCCCATATTATCCTGTCTGCATTCAACAAAACGTCATCATGTTATCCTGGTCCACACATTATGCAGGTCTATCTATACATCAAAAGGGTGCTGTTTAAGATGAAAGTAGAAGATCGACATCCGATCGGCCTATAAAACTGTAAAACACACACTAATAGTAGGCCTACAAGTGATATTGCCTTTCATGCCTTCTACAGTTAACCTTCTGTCAAGCAAAAAGCTGAAAATTTCAGTCAAGCACATTCACAAACACATAGCGTGCGCGTGCGCGCGCGCTGAAAACACACACACACACACACACACACACACACACACACACACACACACACGGTACACACGTACAGTACAAATATACTGCATGCATAATTATATATTCCCTCGCCAGTGTCGCATACCCCTTGCGATATGTCAACTCCCTCAGAGGGCAGATGGAAGGGCCTTAGAGGGTGTTAGAGGTTCCCCCCACCCCCACCACAGCAGCTGCGTGGTGGATAGATATTTGAGATCTGCCAGTAGAGGCCTGCAATGTACCTTATTGAGGATGGAAGTCAGCGAGTTTCCGGCGTTTGGCATCGAGAGCCTGTACAAATTCCTCTTCTGAATGATCGGTTTGGATATCCTTGGCAATGTTTTTTTAATCTTATCTTCTCGCGTCTTTTTTTGCTGGCGCAGTTTACTGCTGTACATTCATCTCGGTCTTCACACCGCCCTTTTTCGTCTTGTGGATCTTCATACCACATTCAGTGCAGCATTTCCTTCTGCAGACACATGGAAATTTCACTTGCTCAGTACTCATAGTCCTTTTTGAAATTTTCAGTTCTGATTGGGTTGGCGCTAATGGAGTCATCATTCGCTCCCCCTTTCAGTGAATCTTGGATGCATTTTTCCCTGGAGAAAGGCAGGATAGGTAGCCAGCCCAACGAGCCATGCCGTCAATCTGGTCTTTCCAGAAGCCCTCCTGACTGTAAGTGGCAGGTAGTCAGGGCAAAAGCAAAGCTTCTGACGGAGCATTGCCCGCCTGGTATTCGCTTGTTGATGTGAGCAGAACATGAGAGAGATGGTTGCTGGTGTGGACTCCGAGATAGGGCCATGTGTTTACTTGCTGCAGGATGTGCTTATCCAGCTGATAGAAGGATAATGTATAGCACACACGATGTAACATTTCTTGGCGTTGGACCGCATGTACCATTGTCAAACCATTCTTCTTCTTCTTTTTTTTTTTTTAAATAACAGAACATCTTGCAGGGTGATGTTTGTCTGCCTGGGTTGTAATTTCCCGGTAAGTTAGGCAGTCGTCTGCAAAGAGTTTGACTGGAGATTTGATGGAGGCTGGAAGGTCGTTAATGTGGCAGAGGAATAGGACAGGGCCGAAGACTGTTGCCTTGAGATGCGTGCGCCCAGGTCCACAGTGACTTTACTGGGGGATCGTCCCACTACTACCATCTTCATGTGCCGCTGGGTGAGAAAGGCGGTGAGCCATCGATTGAGTGGCCCTTTGACAAAAGAACTCTCAAGCGTCGCGGGGAGATGTGTGAAATACTTATCAAATGCCTTGGAGAAGTCCAAAATGGAGTTATCTGTCTGAAGTTTCTCTGGAATCTTTTGTCATAGGTCATGGGGGGTTGTAACTGTTAAGATCTCACGCAAAAAAGCCTCAACAAAAACGGTGATATGAAATCTATGTTATATAACGTGCTTCATCAGTTAACAGCAGCTTGCTTGTCACTGGCATCAGAGACATAGCCAAGTGTTTTTCCTCTTTCTTAAAGACGTCTGCTACTTTGGCAGAAGCCCAGTTTTCTTGCAGAATTCTAGTGCTAACCGATTTCTGGAAAATGCGAGTCAGTCCCTCCGCCAGCTTGGAGAGTACTCTTTCAGGACTGTCAATGATGTTGTCTGGTCCTGTTGCTTTGGGATAACTGACGTACGAAGAAGCTTATCTACGCCATCTTTTCTTTCATTTGGAGGTTTGGGGCGTGGAGAGGGGGGCTAGAAGTATACTAGGAAGCGGGAATGTGTGGGTACAGACTGATTTGAATTGGTTTACCTAGCGTATTAGCTTTGGCTTTGCTGTCACTAGTTTACCGCCAACTTTCGCAGGTGCAACTCCCAGATCGACCCGTTTCTTTGCCTTGACATACTAACAAAATAGTATGGTGTTATCCTGTTCGAGTCCCTTGCTTACAACGTTGTTTAGGAAATTGGACTCTGCCCATCAGAAAGTGCCCTTACACTCTTTTTTGAATGTGTTTGAACTTTGCCCAATTTCTAGCTCTCCGCACTTGCTTGTACAGCCCCCCCTCTCTTCTTCCTTATCAGCTGGCGAAGTTGATTGCTCAACCAGGGTAGTTTTAGTCTACCTGAGAGTACAAGAGTACAGTTGATGGTATGAGCAAAGATAGTTCGCCCTACGTAGGGCGTACAGTCTTTGCTATGAGCTAGTCTGTGGCTTCAGACAGTTGGTCCGTCAGCCAGGATTTGACATCTGCACAATAGCATGAAGACTCTTCTCGAGGCTTCAGCAGCTGCCTGTCTTCACCCAAATTTGTTTGGATGAACTGGAACAGTTCCTGGGGGCCTGATTCACGTGGAAGGGCTTGATGCGTAGATCACTTACAACCATATTATGCTCAGACAGTCCTAGAATAGTGATGGAAGGATTCAGCAGAGTTGCGTTCGTGGAGAGCGTTAGGTTTGGCGAGTCGTTTTCTCGGGTGGGGGGCATGCAGTTGGTACATTCCATATTTTCAGTCTACGTCAGGACAGTTATGGTTTCCGCACTGATTGATTTTTTTCCCCTCTCTTGTCGGCAACCACTGCAATGAGGTGTCAGGTTGGGCTATTGGCAGGGAGGCATGGAGAAGACAACAATTGGGCCTTTTGACATTATTTCTTGGTCCAAATGTGTCTTACTTCACTTCCAGGTACTCACTACTCCGAATTGTGTGTGGGCCTCCGTGAAAATGGCGTTTCACCAGGACAGCATAAGCCTAAAAAAAATATGTTTGTGCATGTGTGCAACACACACTTAAAATGTGTATGATATAGCCTAAATACACGGATGTAACAAAATGTTGTATGTGAAATTTTGGGTGCTTACTCGATTTTGATTACACTGCGGTTATCTGTCTGTGGCTATCTGTCAAAATAAAATTGTCATACAGTTTTGCCAGGAGCAATCCTCTTATTGCTATGGGTTATTTAACAAATGTCAAATGCATGCTTCTAGTAGTTCGTTTGTATGTAAACAGATCATCAGTTTATCGCCTCTTACTATCCACATCACCGATGAAAGTGTAATGGAGGCAAAGGGGAAAACACTAAAACCAAAATTGAGTGGATTGGGATAGCTGCCTCTTTATTTTGAATGACATCCACAGACACAAGCAGAACTACCACCCTGGGAACGGCAGCCGAAACTTCACCGAGAGAGTTGCTTGAGAAAGCTGAATGGCCTTTGCAAGTCTGATGATTTCATGGCCAGATTATTTATAAAATGAGCTGGTCTAGTTGCATGGTGCTGTTCGGTGGAGGAATCAGCAGAGGTGGACAAGTGGAGTCATACAAGGTAAAATCAAAGGTCCAGGGCTGTTCGTGATGAGTTGGTTCTCTTGCAGGAGTCGTAGCCATGCTGTCTTAAGGTTTCCACATGCAGTCTGCTCCCCTCCAGGGTTACCAGCTAGACATGATGCCAGACTGTACAGAGCCACCATTTTTGGCCAATGGTGTTACCAGCTAGACATGATGCCAGACTGCACAGAGCCACCATTTTTGGCCAATGGTGTTACCAGCTAGACATGATGCCAGACTGCACAGAGCCACCATTTTTGGCCAATGGTGTTACCAGCTACACATGATGCCAGACTGCACAGAGCCACCATTTTTGGCCAATGGCCAATGGTGTTACCAGCTAGACATGATGCCAGACTGCACAGAGCCACCATTTTTGGCCAATGGTGTTACCAGCTACACATGACGCCGGGACTGCACAGAACCACCATTTTTGGCCAATGGCGTTACCAGCTACACATGACGCCAGACTGTACAGAACCACCATTTTTTGGCCAATGGCGTTACCAGCTACACATGACCCCAGACTGCACAGAACCACCATTTTGGCCAATGGCGTTACCACCTAGACATGATGCCAGACTGTACAGAACCACCATTTTTGGCTAATGGCGTTACCAGCTACACATGACGCCAGACTGCACAGAACCACCAGTTTGGGTTAATGGTGTCACCTAGCCAACTTCTGCACACCAGAGGGTAGGTGCGGGTTGTTTGGATTTGCTGGTTTGGTAACTAGTGTCCTGGAGCTAGTCTTCTGGTGATCCGTTTTATTTCTTTGAAAGCCACTGTTCTCCTATCTTTTTGAAATAGTCATTTGGATCCGTTCCAAGAATTTATGGGTCTTTGCACTAAATGTAGGGATCTTATGACAGTGTAATTTTCCTGCCCATTGTGGAATGTGCTGCTACTACAACCTGAGCAAAACAGTTATTATCATTCCACCTGCATCGATAATGTTCCTCTAACAATCACATTTTTCTTTTTCTCTCAAACTTCCTCAGCAAGAGGCTGAAATTGCTTTGAAGACCATGTAATGGCTTCAGTTTGTGCATGTCTTTGGATTGGATTCATGACTGTTCACTATGATGCTGTTTCACTTTACAAATTTGTCTCAATTTTCTAATGCTGTACTGTCACTGAAAGTTTGCAAGTGTTTCTTTTTATGTTGTCAGCCGTTACATTAATGACATCTTAAGATTGTTTTTAATCAAACATGCAAGTAAACTTTGCAACAATGTTATTTCGCATTTCTATATAATAAATGGATTCTCCTGTCGTGTCCAACGGATGAATAGGCAAGCATGTCATCTAATGAATAGAATGGCACAAAAGACAAGAAGAAGCACTTCATTCCCTTTGTTTTACAACCTTTGAAAAACAAGCTTTGCAAACGAAACAGAAATACTGCTGGTTTGCAATGGCTGGGTTTTAACCTGTGACAGCATTCATAGTGCCATAAAGAAAATCATTTCATGTAAGCAGCAGAGAAATGGATGGGTTAAGAGGCAGAAAGAAAAATATGCATTCCTGGAATCCGGCAACCTTTTCAAATTCTATATTTAATATATGCATTCCTGGAATCCGACATGCAGCTTACATGCCACGCCATGGGGAACACTGTAATCAAGCATGAAATTTAGAAATTTTCAGTCTGGGGGAAAAATGGTGGGGGCCATTGGCCTTATTTAGGTTAAGAGGTAATGTTTCTGGTGTCTTAGCGGACAAAAAAAAGCACCCTGAAGCTGGAGATTTTTGGAAAAAAAAAGAAAGAGACATTCTAAATTAAAAATGATATTAATACACATATTTTGACAGACAATCTAAATTCTGCAAGTATTTCTCAGAGAATACACAGAATGATCTGTTGTTTTTTCCTGAAAATCTAGAGAACAATCTGTTGGCATTTATAACATGAAGGTGTGAAAACTGGTGGATGCTAGACCTCAAGAGTTGCCAGTGACTGATATTTGTTATCTTAAAGCTATCCATCTTCAAAAGATAGTCCCTAGAAAAAAAAAAAAGCAAAAAACAAGAAGAAACATATTTCACTTTCCAAATGATTTGTAAACTACTTATTTTCATGTTGATGGTGTCAATGAACAGCTTGGGGGACTGGAGGTGGGGGGTGGTTTGAGCGATGATACATTTTGCCAGAAGATCCACGGGACTGGTTAGGCTGATGTCTGTACTACTTTTCAAGAGGATGATCAATGCTTTTTAGCCACTGGCGCCATCGTTCATGGTGTCATCACTGGCTAGCAGTGTGCTATCCTGGGTCTTTTGGTTTCATTAAAAGCTGACTTGCCCATCTTCACCATGCTTTTTTTTTTTGTGTTGGTCTTAAACGAAATCAGAATGTTTACATAATCCAGGCAAAGGCTTCAGCAAATTCCCCCCCCCCACCCCCATCTCCCCCTTTTTTTTTTTTTTGACTGTCCCAACTTGTCACCTCAATGGCATTGCACCCATGCCACTCATTCAGACTACCCTCATCCACAGCCACAGCACAACCCAACCTGCCGCAGCCCCAGCAATCCACAAGGAGCAGTCAATGTCAGTTGTCATCGGGCAACCCACCAGAAGAGACACTGCACTGCTGCCGAGTCACTTCTGTGGTGTTCCAGATGCCTGTTCTGATCCAACATATGAAGGACACCACCTACTAAGCTCCCTACTGACGACAATAATTGCTTGGTCATGGAGCCAGCATGGCCAAACTCTCCCTTCAGAGGGCTGTGTCCATTTAACCAGTCCCCATGGTTTTGCCAATACCGGTGACCCTGACAGAATCAAACCAAAGCCAAAGACATGGACAGGCAATTGAAACCAGGGTCACCATGACAGCAGGGCATGCAGGGCCATAGAATATAAGACATCTTTTATGAAAACTGATCGATGAGGGAGGAGGATGAAGACGATGCTATGGACGTTCGTTTCTGGCCCAAGACTGCCTGACAGGGCTGTACTCTAGTTCGTTCTGGCCCAAGACTGCCTGACAGGGCTGTACTCTATGCTTACTTTCATAATACATCCCGGCGTCAACCAGGCCCGAGATACTGACACCTGTAGTGTTGGTCAGGAAATTTGAGCAACACTCTCACTAACTCAGCAAATGAATACCTCTGATGGGAATCAAACCCACAACCTCCCAGCCAGAAGTCTGCAACATTAATCACAATGCCGCTGGCAGCTGGTTATTATCCAATTTTCTTTGATTGTACTTTGTGCAGAGCTTTCCTTTCCTGCTCAGTATCTTACAACATCTTGCTGTTGAATATATGACAACCAGCAAGTTCTCCAAGCAGTCATTAAGTGGGTTTCATCTAGGAAGAGCTTCAATACATTTTGAACCAAGTTAGAATCCCACACATTTGGTAATATGAATGAATCATCCGATCATTGACAAAAATGTTTCATGTATACACAATGTTATTTCCAGGCTATAAATCACACCAGAATGTGAGCCACACCCACCAAACTTTCATTAAAAAGTAAAAAAAAAAAAAACCCCAACACATAGCCCGCTATTGATGATTAGCCACTGGAATAGCAGTGAAAATCGACAAGGAAAATAGCAGAGCAAAGCTTGTGCATTCTGAAGTATGACTGTCATGGAACTGACAAGCAGGCAGGAGAGCACAATAGGTACAGTGAAGGGATGAATAACAGAAAGGCTATTCAGACTTTTTCATTGCTGTAATCAGCGGCACCTACACCACCCTAAAACCTGTCTTCACAGTCAGGTGGGCTGGATGACAAGTGCTTGTCGCCCATGTCCTGAACTACTTCTGCCTCCATGCTTTTGCTCACTGACTTCTGTGTCATCTGCTGCCGAGACAGGGATGATGTCTGATGTGTCTGTCTGGGGACTGCGTTTTTACACTAATGACTGGACAATTTCAAAATCCATCTATGAACAAACACATTTACTTATTGGTTTAAATTCAAAAGCTCAAGCAAAAAGCAACAGTCTTCATCTTAAAAAAAATAGAAAAGAAAGCAATTGCAGGAATAACTGGCAGACAAGACTAATTTTGCAAATTTCAACATGACTTTCTGATCAAAACTCTGATTTTCCAAAATTATCTATACACAACAATGATCCCTCAGCCACTGAAGACTGATTTTTTTTTTCCAGCCAGGTAATACAGCTCAAATGTTTCTTACCAACCCTATCCCCTGTTCAGTATAGGTACCTATGCAGGGCACAGTCAACCCAATCCAAATACAAAGAACGCCATAAGCACTTTTCAATCACATCACTCCCCAAATTCATAAACACTTGTAACAAAATCTCTGGCAATACTGGGGATTTTGGGCAACAAATTGCTTCTTTCTATCAAACACAGAGACCAAATTACTTAAAAATATAAGCCAATTTGTGTGCTTACTAAGCATTTGTATAGAACTTTAGATATTTTCTAATTAAGAATACAAGTTTGAGGTGACAGAGTAACAAAAGAGTGGAACCACTACCTTCAGGTTTGTGAAACCTTCTCTCCACGTATTTCTCTCTCTCTCTCTCTCATAGACACACACACTCTCTCTTAAAGGCATACAAATTTATTTTCCACACAGAAAAAGGGACCTGTACACATTTTCCCCCACCTCACACACACATAATCATTTAGTTTTCACGTCACAGTTTCCAGCAGTTTTGCTGATAGGCTTCAGACTTTGATTATTCCAATAAGGTAACTGTAACCGTGAACATAGCTGTGCACTAGGTGAATCTGCTCATCACCACACAAAACAATCCTGCCTTCTACCCACCTTGAAGGGCTTCAAAGGGCAGCAACTGTCATTGTAATCAATGGTAAACACTCATGCTTTTAGCTAAGCATGTAGATTTTCACTAGCGGAAGGCAAGAAGTGTCCTGGAAGAAAAGAGAGGATGAAGGAAGACTGGGGAAAAAAGTCCTCTCTGATCCGTTTCACTTTTAATTATTTGGAACATTCTTACCAATAAATTTTGTGTGTTACGACTATTTGTTATATGATCAACACACAGCCGATCCAGCTCTAACAAATAAGTCATTTCCAGAGTTCTTAGGCTTTGATAATATACCTGAAGATTGATAAAATATATCTGTAAAATGTGAAGATAAAAACTGTTTTTGATCCTGACCGACACTATCAACCAAACTGTATCCATTTCTCCATCAGTTTCCTTACTACCATACACAAATCCTTTCACTCGTTGTCACGGGTAGAAGTTTATAAGATACAACAAGAACTGAACACAAAGTCTAGGTCTCCTGGCCATCAGTTTGTTCGATGTCTCCTCCATCTCCCTGCTGGATGAAGATCTGCTGGGTTTGCTGGGGCAGTTGCTGGATCTGGTATATTTGCTGCAACAGACAACTGATTGTGTTGGGCATGCATCTTTTTTACGCCTAGCTTGATCTACTTCCACATCAATTGCACTGTAATGTTACTAATTTTTAAGGGAAATAGAACATTCATGAGTCACCAAAAACAACACAAACCACCAACTGAAGTCTCTGATTTCAGATAAGTTTTAAACTGAGGAAAATATTCAAGTTTACATACTACCAATAGTAATTTTACACATACAATTTAAACTCATAATCATGTGCATGGTAAGAGAAATATCAAGGAAGATCACGGTGAAATCATATGCAGGTTTTGAGGGAATAGAAGAAGGAAACTGACCCAAGCATGTTTGTTCAAAAGTCAGAGTCAATATTTTTTAAATTTTTTGCATTTAATAAACATCACACAAATATGGGACAGGGAGGGAAGAAGTGAGATCCAAAGTGATGAACTAAAAAAAAAAAAAAAAAACAGATGAGGAAGAGAGGACAAGAAAGCAGTAGGAGGCAGCAATGAGAGAGAGAGAGAGAGAGAGAGAGAGAGAGAGAGAGAGAGAGAGAGAGAGAGAGAGAGAAAACTGGGATGCAGCAGCAGCCAGCTGTGCGGACTGGTCGACTGGTTGACTAGACTGGATAACAATGTTCTGTGCGGATGATTTCTCCTGAAGTTGCATCTGGATGGACTGAAGCTGCTGAGGTGTAAGCTGAATCTGGTGGGTGGGAAAGACAACATAAAGAAGGCTGGTTACCAACTATTTTTGTAGGATTTCTCCATGAATTTTTATCTGCTAAACTCACACTTACAACAAGCATTTTCCTTATGCTCTTTGTTGCACATGCTGTGACCGATACAACAGCTCTGTCTGACCACCTTCAAAGGCTAACAATGCTGTAGCAATCTCCACAGGTCAGACTAGCTGTAGTGTATCACTGTCTTTTCCACTATTCTTCAAACCTGAGCACTACCTGCTTCCATCAATCTGTGGCCAACCTGTCTAGACCACATAGAAGTGGTATTGGTTTGTCTGCAGGCCTGTTAACCATCTCAGAGATGTCAGTATACAATGGCTAGCTGAAAAGTCTGATCTCACAGGATGCATGGTGAAATGTCTTTTGTCCTTGCACCCTTAACAGCAACTCAACAGATTTCTCAAGAGATTATCATCAGCATCAGTAGCACTTTCCATTCCAGAATTTGCACCTAAAATTGCTCTAGTAACCTGTGCATAGAAAGAAGCCAAAGTGTTTCTTTGATGGGGCAAGGCAGCTGCACCCTTCATGGCATACAGAGCAATATACCTTGAGAACATGCATCTTTTTGCTGTCCCCACTTCCTTTTCAGATGTGGTTTGTTCCAATTCATATTCAGATCCTTTGTTGACCTCCTTCCCAATGCTATCATGGATCAATGTGAAAGGGTAACTGACAAAATCAGTTACCTTCTTTGCTAAATAATCTTCACGGATAGCTGAGTAGAGAAAAAGTACGTGCTACTGCAAGCACATTCAACAATGGCGGGAGTTCACTGTAGTAATTGAGTGAGCTGAACCACATCAAACTAGATTTGCTCTCTGGCCAAGCACTAATTGACTCAGAGGTAGAATTTGCCAAACACTGGACAACACTGTGCAGATCTGTTCAGTCTATGATCAGCTGCTTTGCAATATATTCTGTTTCTCTTCTGGCACAGAGACAATCAAAATCACATAACCCATCAATCTTAACACACAACTTCATTCTGTACATTTCAGTGATCTCCTTTGTACTAGTACTACTAGGTAAAATCTTTTAACAGTTGTCAGTCTATAAGTTGAATTACACTATGATTACCGATGCCATATCGCAATTCTGTAGACATTCAAAACAATCTAGCATTTCATGCCATTTAGACACTGCATTTCCTGCTGCAAATACAAGGGAAAAAACCCTGACATGAATAAGAAAACACAAGACATTTATACAACTGACAGGAATAACTGAATTGTAATATCATCCTTTGGGACTTCGGCTGTTTTCAGACAGAGACTGACATTCCATCAAGGCATATCTGTTTTTCAGACTGAGACTGACATTTCCATCAAGGCATATTAGGTGCTCTGCAGAAAAAAAACAGAATTGCACAGCTTGTCTCCACAGGTCAGACTAGCTGTAGTGTATCACTGTCTTTTCCACTATTCTTCAAACCTGAGCAATGACAATGCCTGGTTTCCTGCATTTTTTTTTTTTTTTTTTTCCTGCATGTTTTTTTTTTTCTTCTTTTTTTTTTTTAAGATCTATTTGACCTTTAAAGTGATATTGATGCACTTTCCAACAAAAACAAGTATATTTCTGTAATGAATGTGAAAAAATCTTCTGTATTTGTTTTTGTAAAAAGCAGGAAGGAGGGCGATTCCACCTTCCGAATGTTTGGAAAAGTGTGGGAAAGTGTGCATGGTGTATGTTTGTTTTCACCTGCTGTTACACAGCAGAGGGTCAAGGCCAGATGACCAATCTTGTAGCGATTACAGCTAAAAATAGGTTCCCCAAAAACAAATAACTTTCAAACCTAATTCATTGGCAAACTTTGGCTTGAAGTTATGCCCTCTCGCTGTTTTCTTTTATCACTCTTCAGCCGAAGAAGCATACCAATTCACCAACATGGTTAAACTCCAAAAGTACAGTTACCACTCAAGAACTTCATTTCTGAGATTATTTTCAACATTCTCTTTTTTATTTGTTTGTTTTTGGTTTGTTGAACTTGCACGTTCACAAAACATGTGAACAAAATACAGTGAAATTGTACAGGTAAACGGGTCTGATTTCTGCCTCAAACATCTTTTCAAAATCTGATTACCCACTGAGATATGTTTGGGAGTTGTTAAAGTAAGGTGACAGCAAAAGGTAATTTAAACAAACTTAAAAAGAAAAATTCTTGTTCCACTCAATGAAAGAGACAGATTTCAAGACAAAACATGACCCGTTTCAACCTTTTGGTCTCCTTCAGGCATGACCTGAAGACGATTAAAACAAAGAACAGTCATTTATCTCCTCAGGCAAGACCTCAAGACGATTAAAACAAAGAACGAACAGTCGTTTATCTCCTCAAACTGGGCACAAAATAGATTTGCCCGTAATTTGAGGAGATAAGTGATTGTTCATTCTTCATTTTCAGTGTCTTGACTGTTGTTCGTCTTTCCTGAAGAAGACTAAAGAGATCCAAATGGATCATGTCCTTGCAATTCGTTTGCTTCTTCTGTTCAGGGGAACTGTTAGTTTTCTCATTATCTAAGTTTGTGAGCACACATCATGCAAATCAACTCACAGGGACAGTTAGTTTTCTTATTACCTAAGTCTGTGAGCACACATCCTACAAATCAATTCACACGGACAGTTAGTTTTCTTATTACCTAAGTTTGTGAGCACACATCATGCAAATCAACTCACAGGGACAGTTTTAGGTTTCTTATTACCTAAGTCTGTGAGCATACATCTTACAAATCAATTCACAGGGACAGTTAGGTTTCTTATTACCTAAGTTTGTGAGCATACATCTTACAAATCAACTCACAGGGACAGTTAGGTTTCTTATTACCTAAGTTTGTGAGCATACATCATGCAAATCAACTCACAGGGACAGTTAGTTTTCTTATTACCTAAGTTTGTGGGCATACATCATGCAAATCAACTCACACGGACAGTTAGTTTTCTTACTACCTAAGTTTGTGAGCATACATCATGCAAATCAACTCACAGGGACAGTTAGGTTTCTTATTACCTAAGTTTGTGAGCACACATCATACAAATCAACTCACAGGGATGCTCTGCACCTCCCCGGAGGGCGTGATGACCTGTTGGTAGACCTGGGTGGTGGTCTGCAGAGCGGCCGGCTGGGCAGCAGCCACTGTGGTGACCTGGGAGGGCAGCTGGGAGACGGCGGTCTGCTGGGCTGGCTGCTGCTGCTCCTGCTGCACTGGAGTGCTGGCCACCACTTGCTGCACCTGCTGCATCTGCCCCAGCTGCTGCACTACCCCCTGAGGGGCCTGCAGCTGGATGATCTGGGGCTGTGAGCCGTCCACTCCCTGTCCAACATCATTTGGTATCCATGCATTTATACACACCAATGACCAATAATAAATAGAATCCTGAATGAAAAATGTACAGCATTAATGCATTGTTAAATGCTGACGTCCAGTAATACATGAATAAAAACCTGGAAAAAGATTTTCAATGATAAAAGTAAGCTATCACAAAGCTACAAACAACTTTTGGGATGGGGAACTGAATGACAAGAAGAACCATGCACAATAAGCAAACACGGTGGAGACTGAAGGAGACTGGTAAACGGAAAATGCAAGTACAACTAAGCTCAGCAAAGAAACATGAAGATGGATGAAGGAGATTGGGAAACTGCTTATTTAAATACAGCGAAGCCCAATAGGGGAACATGAAGGAGGACAGAGACAGGGATATCAAAATATATGCAACCAACCTCAACAAGAAAATATAGATGAAGGAAGAAGTTAGGTAAGCTGGATGAATAAATACAGGGGAACTCCCTGTTTCAACCTTCCCTTTTACGACCCCTTCCCCAGTGCAAACTAAATGAAAATGACTGACCTAATTCACTATACAAATGAACTCTGGTTTACGACAACCTCTCTAAACCATCTTAAAACTGACCAGCCTTTTCTAATATGAATTCTCACAAACCATTGGTCAAGGAATGAGAAAAAATGAAGCAAAAATAGTGTCATGCCAACAGCCAAGAGGATGAAGATCGACCTCTGAAGTGAACACTGCTCAGAATCAGAATTAATTCTTCATGCGGCACTTTTGCACTTCACCCAAGATTGTTGTGCAAAATGTTGTCCTCATCCTCTTAAAAAAGGAACTGACCTTTCAAAAGCAAATCAAAACCATCCAAAGAAGAGCAAAGGTGAAAGAAGAATTTTAATGCCCTAAACACCTGAGGCAGGAGAGACAGATTCAAAGTATAATTAAAGGCAAAGAATTGATTTCAGTCAGGGCTGGGCGTGGAGCAAGCCAAATCTGAAATGTGACTTACACAGACATCGATGAAATGGAGAAAAATGCAGGTAATGTAACAACAAACTTCACAGGTGAGTTTTATGCTTTTTTACATGTTCAGTGTGTTCTGTCTGGACAATCTGATTTAGTGTGAGGATGCCAGAGAGAGGTTGGTTGGTCTTTCAAAGTCGTAGCAGGAGGTTTTTTTATGAGAAAGACGGCAAAAATAACACCCGAGATGATCTGAGCTTATCATCAAAACAAAAAGATATATCAAAGCTGAAGAAAAGAAATGATGAAAGATATGAAAAATCAAATAACCTCCACCATCATCAAGCAAAACAACACAAACAACAAAACAAAACAAAAAAAAAAAAAAAGTTAAAGGAAATACAGCTTGGTGAACACACACACAAACCCTAAAACTGAGTACGGAAACTTGAGAAATGCATGAAGGATACATGCAGTCATTTGCAAAATTTCATGAAAGCTAACACCCTTACCTGGATCTGAATAGGCGGCTGAATGAGCTGTCCATCTGAAACAGTCAAACAAAACAGTCTGCCACCCATGTGGATAAGTGGTGAACAACAACTGTGAACACATAAATGAAAAAAAAAGGCAACTGCAAAAACAACAATCAAAGAAGGGAAAAAAAAAGCATTTTTTCAATGTTAAATGTTTTGATGTGAATGTTATCAAAATGTCCATTTTTTGATAAACAAGAAATAAACTTTTCTATTGAAAAAAAAACAACATGAACTGCTCAAAAGATTTTAACCGAATGCACTTCTTCAAGAAAAAACAAACATTTCCATTTGAACAAAAAAACTGTTTTCTAATTTCATCACCTCTTCTGTCTGAGTAATACTGAATACTGAAACAATGGGAAAAAAAAACAACCAAAACAGCGATATGATCATGAAAATATCACGAAGGCTGTAAAGCCAATATACTGACTGGGCAACTGCACAGTCGTCGTCTGCTGCTGAAGCTGGGCTGTTTGGGACACCACTTGCTGCACCTGCGGCTGCTGCTGTGTCACCACCTGCTGCGGAACCTGCACTGGCTGCTGCACTTGAACAGTTGGCTGCTGCACCTGCACGGTGGGCTGCTGCACCTGCACGGTGGGCTGTTGTACCTGCACGGTGGCCTGGCTGATGGTCTGCTGGATGGGCGTTGCAGCGGAGGACTGAACCTGCTGCTGCTGCTGTGCTGCTGCTGCTGCTGTTGCTGGGCTAGCTGTAGGTAGTACTGAATCTGGTCTGGCAGGTTGGAGGATACACGGATTGTTTCTTCCTGGAGACAGAGACAAGAAAAGTAACTAATACACAAAGCAGGATGATATCAGAACAGGAAGCAGACAAAGCGTAATTGATACACTTTGAAACACCTACAATCCAACTAGCTGAAACAAAACAGACTTGCAGCGTCAGAATCTGACTCCAAGACAGTTTGCTTCTAATAGCAGTTATTTCTTAACCTACTATACACCACCCCTCACTGTCCTATTATATACTTCCTTTTTAATTGTGACACTTGCAGTAAACCTTCCAATAAGAAAAATAGGAATACCATTCCTTACTTACAAAAAAAGATTCTGCGCCACAAATTAACAACATGATGAAGAACACGATTATAAACAAAAATAACTTTACCTCTGGATCAACCATATCCTGACTGGGGCAACTAGTAGATGCTGGAACTCTTCAGATTTTAAGACAAAAAAAAAGGATAACATAAAAAAAAAGATAACATAAAACTCCTACAAATTTGGAGACCAAACACTTTATGTATAAAATCATACCTGTCTTTTAGAAGGAGGCTTCAGTTCATCTCTTGGAACAATGTCAATCAAGAAATCAAACTGATCATATTTGGAGATCGCCATAGCAACATCATTTTCTGAAAGAGGGCAAAAAACATCAAATCCACCATCAGTCTGACGGCATGATAATCATTACATACACGATACATACTTCACATTCGATGCTAAATCATATTAGATCCAACCAGTTTGATCTTAGTTACCCACAAACAGATGAAGTTTGACCCGATTTAAAATCCCACATTATAGTCAACTGACTAAACAGATTACAGAGAAAAATGGACTTTAACATGATTTTTGCATGAATACAGAAAAAGCAATGTTGAACTCTCACAAGATTATCTCGTAAATGCAGAAAAGTTAAAACTTTCATGATATCATCTCATAAATGCGTGAACACCAATGTTACAAGCTTCACATTGGACAGTAGGACAGAAACACTTTATATTGTAACATCATTCTCAGCACAAATGAAAATATTACAGTGTAAAACAGCATTCCTTCAACACTTTGACGATTTTGCATCTGGTCACCTACAAACTGAATGTCTAGATAATGACCATTAATTCCTTCATGCTATCTAAAATTTTGACATATTTGTATACAAAGTAAAATGCATTCAAATTTGTCTTTCAGACAGACAAGACAAGAATGAAAAAAAAAAGTAACCCACATGGCACAGTTACACCTGTGCATGGGATAGTTTACCTGTAATGTTCGGCGTTTGTTGTCTTCTGTGTGAACCCATGATCTGAGGGATAATTCGCATATAAATATTTCTGCTGCCTTGGCAAAGAGTACAGGGGCTTCTGCGCTGATCATCTGTGGTAGTGGAAGAATAAAAAGAACTGTTTGAAAACACATTAAAAAAATTTCTTCATACGTCCCTATCAATAAGCATGTTAACAATACTGTTGAGATTCCATTAAAAAAAAAAAAAAAAAGACATGATTAACAGAAAGACACAACTGAAACAGGGCAGTTTTACAGTTAAAAACATATACCAACTTTTCTTACACTGATTATTTAAAAACGAAACGAAACAGACAAGCAAGGAGATACACAGCTTTCATGTCTGGTTTTCACCTTTAAAACCAGGCTGCCACAGACAAAAACGCAAAAATCCCTGAAATTCTCAGAGGTTTGGAAGGGGTGGAGGGGTGGGCAGGGCATCACCCCTATCTTCCATTCCCCTCCTCTGCTTCAAAACACTGAAATCTGCGTGAATCTGACACATTTAATTCTAAATGGTGCAATTAATCCAATGCAAATCTTTCACAGGAACTGGAGTATCATCTACTTTTTTGACCATATGACCATGACCACTTGCTTATAAACTGAAACTTTCATCTACCTCTCTCCCTTTTGCAATGTCTTCCCAACAACTACAGAGACAGCTGTTACCATTAAGGGTGGCTGCCCTCTCTCACGAAGAAGTTTACCAAAGTTCACATGACACTGATACTGTTTGCTGCTACAGTACTAAAAATGTGATCAGCACAATGTGAATTCACTCTTTTTCCTGTGAGGTTTCACAGTTTCACATTCACTGATTCATGAAAAAGTGTGAGTCCTGCACACACATGCAGTGTGCATTTACACATAGTGCATGAAGACCAGTCTTATGGCAGAAGAAGCCCTTTTGAAGATGTCCTTTTTCACCAGTGAAAATAACCTTTGACAAAGATTACTGGTATCCAATTAAATGCATTCGTGATTTTCACTTGAAAATTAAGTAAGTTTTTAAGCTGTCTCCACAAATTTTTCTTTGTCAATACAGCATGACCCCACGAGTATACCCCAATTTGTTCATTTTTGGTAACAAAGGTATGAGTAAAGAATATACAGCACCACAGCAAGGCTCTATTTCTTCAGAAAAAATATGGATCCTTGGAGTCCCATAACATACAGCAAGACTCTGGCCCTTCAGAAAAAGCATGAATCCCAGAAGATCCAAAACTCATGGCACATAAAATTTTAGACAGCATATGACGAGCGTTAAGCTGTTGGAGACAGTGAACATTGCCTCCCTTTCAGATTCTGATGGCTTGAAGATCGGATGGAGAGCCATTCACATTCTGCAATATTTTCAGGTTTCTCTTTCTTTTTTTTTTTCAACAATTGGTCATCAAGAAAAAAGTTTAGGGTTAGCAGAAAATAAGTTCTGGCAAAATTACATGACTTGTGAATGAAGAAAATGGTGGGTTTGTGCTTCTTTCTTTGGTGTGTGTGTATGTGTGCATGTGTGTGTGTGTGTGTGTGTGTGTGTGTGTGTGTGTGTGTGTGTGTGTGTGTATGTGTGTGTCACTGTGTGTGTGTGTGTGTGTTTTTCTTTCAGGCTTTGCCCTTCTTTTAGTTATTATCGTTTCATTTCACTACATACCACCCATCTGTTGTTTCCACTGCTATATTAGTGGAACTGGAAAAAAAATCATTTTCCAAGGTTTGAAAAAAGCAGATCAAAATATATTCTCAGGTTCGAGGTTAAGTCATCCTCTAAGTTATTCCCTTCACAATCAGATGAGACTGATCTCTGGCTCTTTTTAAAAATCTCTTTTTTTTTGATAAATTACTGATTATTTACCATTTGCCTTTCATCTGAAAGTCAAAGATATCCATGTACATAACAACATGGAAGGAAAGATCTCAGAAGAACATCACCTAAAAATAAAAATTGAAGGACTTCTTTCACGTCTCTGAATTCAAGAAGAAGAGTTGGAATTATTCTGTTATTAATAACATGGATTAAAACCAACAAAAAACACAAGACATATATGCTGTTCAGTATCTGCATGGAAACCTACAATCCATTGATCTGTTCTTTTTTTCAACCTTGAAGAAAAAACAATAACAACAACAACAACAAAAAGCTGAGAAGGGAAATGCTTTAGTTTAATGCATTCTTCTCATTTCATTTACCTTCACATCCTCATCCAGTTTCATGATCTTCTTAATTCTGGCCAGTGGAAGTTCCTGACTTTTGAAGTCATTCTGGACAAATTAAAAAAAAAAAAAAAATGTTATAACAAATCACAAAATCTTTTCACACATTTTGAGTACACTACACACAAATATATGTTTCAGTTCTAATAGAACAGATAGGGTTCAGAATAGCTTAGTGGTAGAGTGCCAGACATGTAATCTTGGGGATGCAGGTTTGAATCTCTGCTGGACTGTTTCGGCACAGGGGGACTTTTCCTTCGGAGTTAACACTGGTTCTGACTCCATTCTCCTTACAGTCCTTCGAATAAGACTATAAACCCAAGTACCATGTGTGAATCCACGCATAACATTTTGCACACACATATAATCCCATCATCACCAACTTTTGGAAGAGATCGCCAGTTTGGCTGTTGGTATGGATGACATGTTACACATAACATGCACCTTCCCAGAAACTGGAGTATGGCTTCCTTAATGGCAGGATAAAAAACGGTCATACACACAAAACTCCTCTCCCTTTGTTGGGTAGATGGGATTAATCTTTGCCTGTTTATACAGGGAGAGTCTGCAGGACTATAAGTATGCATAAGCAGATAACAAAAAAAAAGAACAGATTACATTACATTACATTTAGCTACGAAAAAAGACTTCAAAATTAACACAGACACAGTCTCTGTTTTTGTAGAAAAGATTACATCAAGCTTAAAAAAATTCTTAAACTTAAAAGAGTTAACTGAATACACCATGAACTGATGAAATGAACTCCTGACCTAGGAATACATTCTGAAAAACGATTTCTATGCTTCAACTGCGATTACCAAATTTTTCAAAGCACATGACAAAATCATTTAACATCAAATATTACTGCATCCCTTCACTTGATGTCAACTTTTAATCAACAGAAAGCGGCAATAAGCCCAAAGACAAAGAGCTGGTCTACCTAACGGTATGCAGAAAAAGTTATAATTGTGATTATAAAAGCATATAAATCGCTTTCTTTTTTCAGACTTTACAAAATGCAACACTTCACTTGGACATGCTATACGTACATTTGACAGCTGACTTATCTGCTCTGCGACACCTGGCCAGAAGTTGGTCAACATCTGTGTCACTTCTGCAGAAGTGCCCCCTCCAAAGCCTGGCTCAGCAGCCATCCTGTCTGATGCACGTTGACCTGTGCAGTCGGCGAGTCACACTTTCTTGAACTCACTTTTGTACTACTAGTACAATACCTGCAGTAAGGAAACCAAGTTTATTTCTGTGTTCAATTAAACACCTAAAACAAAATCTCTAATAATTGAATTAAACACCTAAAACAAAATCTGTAACAAGTAATATGGCTGATCATGTGGCAGTTTGTGAGAACACGAACAGCCAGACATGTACCAATCTACATTCGTACTCACTGCGTATAGACATCATTAATTATATTGTGGACTATCAGGACTTCAGATAGTTTGAACCAACTTTTAAAACATTTATACATAAGACCAACCATTTCTTTACACTAGAACTGTAAAAATATCTGCGATCACTGCGTAACTTTTTAAGTGTCTAGTTTTAGGAATCATTTCAAAGGAAGTTACAGCTTAATTATGCCTACATAACAATAAGAAATTCATTATGACTTGGGTCTATGCATTATTTTAACTGTGCTGAAACACTATGTGAATCACCAGAATACAGACTTGCTGTACAGCGCACTGAACTAGTTCTTCACCTTTGAAGTCTATTCATTAACTGGTAATAAAGTGGTATGGCTGTGAATTCTAAAGTGAGAAATGGCAACTTCCAGTTCCACATTCGACTTAAGAATTATCTGCAAGGTGCACAACTGAATCTTACATTTGTAAAAAGAATTAATATAAATGATCTAAAAATAGTATATGGATATGCACTTTCACTAGTTCTGTTTAGTCATTAAAAAAGGGCTGACTATCCTCATGTGTGATCAGCAACTGACATATCCAGTTGACACCTTAGAAAAATTTGCAGTTCATACCAATGTCCGACTTTTTATCTAATATAGAAAATGTGTAATTTTGCTTTGAAAATGGAATTAACCTCATCGATTCTATTAG
The DNA here is from genome assembly GCA_016801955.1 of Conus betulinus. Classification (NCBI taxonomy): domain Eukaryota; kingdom Metazoa; phylum Mollusca; class Gastropoda; order Neogastropoda; family Conidae; genus Conus; species Conus betulinus. Next base: position 174,118 of record JADBJO010000101.1, on the reverse strand, counting down.
TTTGCACCATGACAGCACCCCCACCCCCATATCATTTTCTGGCTTTTGCCAGAGCCGACTTGAAGCTGTCGACTGACTTTTGGTGTTCGATGCTATCGTCGAGGTGGTTCCACTCAGTTATTGTCTTTGGGAAGTATGAGTTTCGGTACTGATCGGTTGTGTATCAGGAACGCAGTAGCACCTATCATAAAACTCCTTAAAACTGAAGGCAGTATTATGTGGTTTGGTTATGAACTGTAAAGACCAGTCAATAAAAAGCAGCGCAATCAATCCAGTTCGTTGTATTACTGCCGGCGGTGCAGTTTGAACATTTGTTATAGCATTCTCTCGATGGCTAGCGCAGTCAGGATGATGAAAAAGACAATGTTTTAATTCAACTGAAGGATAAAACGATCACTGGAACACACGTGCCACACACATCAAAAGCAAACAGTTGACCAATAATACATTGGTTAGATCGCACGCCCAATCATTTCCACGTCTTCCCCCACCAATGAGAACTGAGAACAAAGACGAGAAAATGCACGAAGCATGATGACAACCTATTTTGCAACACATAGCGCGTTAACAGACAACCTAGAACGAAAAAACGCTACTCTGTAGCTAAGTTATCATTTTCTGGCTATATCCTATACGGTGATTTAAAAACTTGAACGCACCTTCAAACAATAACTTTTCGCGATCACACCTTCCATTCAGGTGCCAAAATGGCGGACTTCTGATTGGACGGGGAAGACGGAGAAATTGTTGCTCTTGCGCATGCGTGAAATATGTTGTTATTGTTTGACACTTCCTGTCACGTTGTCGAGTTGTTGGGTCTCCAACAGACGGAGACTTGTGATTAACGAAATATTTGTCTATCCAAAACCATAAAAATGAAAAGAGAAAATTTGAAGAGGGCACACAAACTTCTGAAGTGTCAGTCTAAGTCAGTCTGTGTCTGTATCTGCCTGTGGCTGTTTTACGTAGGCTACTAAGAGCTGTGCCTCTCACCAGTGATAGGACTGAAATTGTGTATTATCACAGATGGCCTGATTCTTACAGTCAAGTTATAGAAGAAGTGTGATGGAATATCTGCAAATGTATTCCGGAGCCGTTGTCCCCACCTCACCCCTCACACACACACACACACACACACACACACACCCTCTTTCTCTCACATACCACCCCCCCCTCTCTCCTCCCTCCCTCCCTCCCTGTGTGTGTGTGTGTGTGTGTGTGTGTGTGTGTGTGTGTGTGTGTGTGTGTGTGTGTGTGTGCGTGCGTGTGTGTGTGTGTGTGTGTGTGTGTGTGTGTGTGTGTGTGTGTGTACGTGCGCGCTTCTGAATTATGGAGGCAGATGGGTAAGATTTATCAGTTCATAAATCTTGCGTACAACTTTGTTCAGACGGGACCAAAGGTCACTCATTCGTCCCAGTAGATGGTGAGATTTGTGCCCCACTAACCAAAAACTCTTATGGACAAAATGCTCGCCGACCAAAATCCGTGAGTCAGGGTTATCCCGTGACTTGCTGATCTCTGGCAGATGACAGACATTTAGTCGCAGACAGAAATCCAGGCAGGTCAGTGTCATGTTCACGGGCATCCATCCAGTCACAGTGTTAGATGTTGGCCTTTTTGTCTGATCAGCCTTCACGTCTACTGGAGTTTTGTCTTCAAGCTTCGGTGGCGGACATTTTGTCCCACAGGTGCCCGACTCATTGACATGGCCACAAGAATGGAAGGCCACGAGGCCACTAAGCTCCTCCTAGTTCTCCCCAACAAGTCACCACAGACGGACAATATGTCCCAGCTCTCCACATAGACGTGTAAAACCTGATGTGGCCAGCTACCACTCCAGACTCTGATCCGGGAACCCAGTTTTGTCCTTAAGAGCATTCTGACCAACAACACGCTATTTTCACCTCCCAGAAGATCCCCACGTCGATTAGGAAGCCGACCCCTGAAGTATAGAGGAACAGCAACACGCCGCAACAATCACACCAATCCCACAAAAGCGGTTGATCAATGAGAAGAGCAGACTGTTCTTTATTGGCACAGAATAACATGTGCACTGATTTATCAGTTAAGCCCCCACTTCAACGAATTTCGGCTACACTCCAGACTCATCAACGAGCTGTAAGAACAGCCTAAGACGCAACTGAGGTGTACCCACAGTTATTGGCTGGGTCATGCTACGTTGAAACCCAATAACGCGTGATTAAGCAGACTGAATGGAAAACAATATCGATTTAATCTGGGATCGTCGTCTGTAGTTTACTATGTCTTTTTTTTTGTTGTATTATAGCTCAGCCGACAACACACAGCCTTTCCAGGACTGTGAATACCTAGCGAAAACAAATGTGATCAATACACGACACAGACATTTACTGACCAAGTAGCTAAACTATCAGTAACCTCAAAGCAGGTAAGATTATGCGTTGTTGAGAGAACCAGGTGCTCTCTTTGATTAAAAATATCATTTATATGTAACAACAAATACATAAAAAGGCGATGTGGGTAAACAGCCACTCTATAATGTGCAGCAAGTATCCACTCTGGAGAGTGTGGACATTTTCACCACCCAGTCGCCTGAAAAAAAAAATCCTAGAACGTCATAGACCATGACCAGAAAAAAAGGGAGGGGTGTGTGTCTAGAACAAAGAGAGGAAAAACGTTCACTGCGGGAAGGAAAAAAAGAGTGGCTGACAGTAAATAAAGACAAAAAGAAAAGGAGGCAGAGTCAAAGGGAGTGTCAGAAAAGAGGAAATTATCAGCTCAAAACTTCCAGAGGGTGGGGGTGATGTTTGTCGTGAAAAAAAGCTCCCAGCATCCCCACATCAGAGCATGATGGTGTGTGAATCCCCACATCAGAGCATGATGGTGTGTGAATCCCCACGTCAGAGCATGATGGTGTGTGAATCCCCACGTCAGGCATGATGGTGTGTGAATCCCCACGTCAGAGCATGATGGTGTGTGAATCCCCACATCAGAGCATGGTGGTGTGTGAATCCCCACGTCAGAGCATGGTGGTGTGTGAATCCCCACGTCAGAGCATGATGGTGTGTGAATCCCCACGTCAGAGCATGATGGTGTGTGAATCCCCACGTCAGAGCATGGTGGTGTGTGAATCCCCACGTCAGAGCATGGTGGTGTGTGAATCCCCACGTCAGAGCATGATGGTGTGTGAATCCCCACGTCAGAGCATGATGGTGTGTGAATCCCCACGTCAGAGCATGATGGTGTGTGAATCCCCACATCAGAGCATGATGGTGTGTGAATCCCCACGTCAGAGCATGATGGTGTGTGAATCCCCACATCAGAGCATGATGGTGTGTGAATCCCCACGTCAGAGCATGATGGTGTGTGAATCCCCACGTCAGAGCATGGTGGTGCGTGAATCAAAATGCAGGGCTCCCGCTGCGCTGATACTGCCTCATCTGAAAGTGTTGATTTTGATGGGTCTTCCCCTTACACGAACGAAATACATTCATGAAAGTATGTCCATAATAGATGTAAACATACAGTAGACGAAAAGAAAGCAGTTACGTGAATTTGGCACAGTATCAACAGAAGTGTCCTGAATGTGAACGTTTGCCTGTAAACAATTGACTGACAGTAGACTGCCACAATTTAGAGGAGTAAAACAGAAAAAAAGAGAAAACAAGAAGAGAGAAAAGAAAACATGTATCAGATGACAGGACCGCACCCACAGCCTTTCAAACTATGACCGTGATACTCATGCATGAGATGAGACGAACACTTTTTGGGGCAACATATTGCTGACCAATCCGCGTGGTTACTTAACAAGAGTGAAACTGTGGTTCTGTCTGAAACAAGAACGCTGTGTGCTAAGGGCATACCCCAAAAGATGCCACAAATCAGTGAATCCCTTCACCCAGTTTCTGGACAGACCACAGAATATACGTATAAATTATTGCAGTTTCAGAGATTCGTTTGTTTTTTGAAATTTACCTTGGCATTCAGATGATGGGCTGAGTGGCCTCGGGTCTGGTCAACCTTCAAATGTAATACTATGGAAGTTTTCCTTTCTATCACTCATATCTTCAAATCTTCAAATCAAATGCCACGTCGTCTCCATAGACCTTAAGTGACTCGGGTGTGCACACACACACAAAAAAGTCCTACCTCCTTATTTGAAAGACAGCATTCATACCACACCCCTCCCCCCCCCCCCCCCCTTTACCTACCAGCTAGCCTTAAAAAAAAAAAAAAAAAAAAAAAAAGTGTGGAGCTGCAGGAAGGCTACCCACGTTCACCTTTTCAAGAGGGGTTACCCCTCTCCCTATCCTGCCCCAGAACAAGCATTAGGCTAGTCCAGGCCCACCAACATTCATATACACACTTCCACCCGACACACATACAATGGCTGTATTTTAAAAGTGGAGTTTGCTGAGCTCCCTCCTGAAATGTATCAGAGAGGGGGGGCCCTCGGCTGCGGCTGCCGGAAGAGAATTCCAAACTGGGATGGTGCGGTGAAAAAAGCTATATTTCAGGACGTCGGTTTTTGATCTGAGTGGCGGAATTTCTTGGAGTGGTTAGCTCTTGTTCTGGAGGATGCTGGTGTCAGGTACTCCTCTGGGGGAATGTCCACAAGGTTGTTCACAGACTTGTAGGACAGTGTTAGCTGGGCTTTCGTCCTCCTGGACTCCAGGGATTCCCAACTGAGTTCAGTGAGCAGACCAGTAACGCTACAGGTGTAGTCGTAGCGGTTGGTGACGTATCTGGCTGCTCTCCTCTGTACTGCTTCTATCTGCTTAGTTTTGTCTGCGGTGTATGGGTTCCAGACTGTACTGCAGTATTCGAGGTGGGGGCGAACTAGGGTCTTGTAGGCATTGGTCTTGGTTGCCTGGTTCGCTACCCTCAGGTTCCGCCTCAGGAATCCTATCATGCTGCTGGCCTTTTTGGTGGAGCGGTTGATATTGCTGGTCCAGCTTAGATCTCTCGAGATATTGACTCCCAGGTATTTTGATTCGGTTGTCCGTTCCAGAGTGTGACCTTTCAACTTGTACCTAAATATGATCGGGTCCCTGGATCTGGTGCAGGATAGGGTACTGCATTTCTGCGGGTGGAATTCCATACCCCATCTCTTTTCCCATTTGGACAGCGAATAAACCTAGTTCTTGAGTGGAGTTGGTCAGGGAGGGTCGTTAATGAAGACCAGGAAGAGAAGAGGGCCCAAAACTGTGCCCTGTGGTACACCACTGACAACCGGGGCCTGCTCGGACTTAGCGCCATCGACTGCCACCTGCTGTGTACGATGGGACAAGAAGGCTCTTATCCATGCCAGGGTCGATCCTCGGATACCATAATGGTTCAGTTTCATAAGGAGACGCTCATGGGGCACTTTGTCAAACGCTTTCGAAAAGTCCAAGATGGTCATGTCAGTTTGGATCCCATTGTCCAGACTAGAGGCGATCTCGTGTGACAGCGTAAGGAGTTGTGTCTCACAGCTTCTTCTGGCTCTGAAGCCGTGCTGGCAGTCCGTGAGTATGTTATGTTCTGTGAGGTGTCGCGTGATATTACTTGCTATAATGTGCTCCTGTAATTTGCAGCACAGGCTGGTCAGTGAGACTGGTCTGTAATTTGCTGGGTTGTTCCTGTCCCCTTTTTTTGAGACTGCTGTTACTTTAGCCATCTTCCAGTCTTCAGGAACACATCCCTCAGTTAAGGTGTTGGAAAACATCAATGTTAGCATGGGCGCTAGTTCATCTGCGCACTCTTTCAGGACTCTTGCTGGAATTTCCTCCGGACCTGCTGCCTTGTGTGGGTGGTCTTCCGGAGTAACTGCCTCACTCCTTCCTCAGACACAGTGATGTTGTTCATGGCTGGGGAGGGAGTCCCTGTTGGAGATGGGATATCTCGAAGGTCTTCTTTGGTGAAGACAGACTTGTACTGGTTGTTCAGGATGTTGGCTTTGTCTCTTGCCGCGGAGAAGAGTCTCCCTAGATGTCTCAGAGGGGCAATACCGGTACTATCTTTTCTTAGTGTCTTCACATAGCTCCAGAATTTTTTTTGATTGCTGCCATGGTTTACAGAGTCGCCTTCTTCTAGGGGGTCGATCAGATTGTTTATGTATTGCCAGTAGTTCCTGCGCTCTTCCTTCTGTACCCTGACCTTGGCTCTGGTGTACCTCTCCTTAACTGCTCGGTTGGAAGAAGACTTGTATTTGTTAAAGAGTCGGAGTAGTTTCTTCCGTGTGTTCTTGACATGGGGGGTAATCCAGGGCCTGTCACTCATGTTACTTCTTATCTGTTTTGTGGGGATATGGTCATTGATGAGGGTGGTCAAGAGGGTCCGGAACTTCACCCATAGGTCGTTCACCCCCAGACAGCTGGCTGCATCTTTCGAATTCTTGATATGATTCCTTCAGTTTGTCTCTAATGGAGGTGAAATCTGCTCTTCTAAAAATGGGGACCTTCCTTGTGGCTTCTTACAGAAGATTGGTCGGAGGAACGACTCTACAAAGATAGCTTCATGGTCAGAAATCCCGGGATGACTTTGACCTTGTTGATCAGTGATTTGTTGTTTGTGAAAAAGATATCTACAGTGGTGGCAGAATACTTAGCGATCCTTGTTGGTTCTAGGACCACTTGTTCCAGGTGGGCATCACTGGCTATGGATAGCAACTCAGAAGACAGGGTCGGTTGCGATGCGTAGGGTTTTACTGAATCTGACTTCCAGTCAATATCTGGGAGGTTAAAGTCACCTCCTACCCATACATGGGAGCCGTCAGGAATCTCCCAGAGGGTTGTTTCCAGGTCTTTTAGACAGCCAGGACGTTGGTATGCTTGGCCAGGTAGAAGGCACAAATGTAAAGGTTCTTGGCCCCCCTCGCCTTCACTCTTACCCACAGTACCTCACTATCCGATTCTTTGTCAGCCTTGAGCTCGTCCGGTTCGTTACTTTCTAACTCTGACGATACAAGGATAAAGACTCCACCGTGACTCTCTGAAGACCTATTCCTTGTATAAGGTTTATAACCTGATGGGAATACTTCATTTACGTTCACATCATCGTCCAACCATGACTCTGTACCAATAATGATGTCCGCCTGAGTGGCATCAGCTCTACTCTCCAGCTGAGCTTTCTTGTTGCGGACTGACTGGCTGTTGAGTATGAGAGTTCTCAAAGGGATGTCTCTACGAGCACTCTGGTTATGGCACTTTGCTTGGGGCATTCGACCTTGGGTCTAGTAGGTGAGGACGTGGCCTTGGGGCTTGAAAAGCTCAGGTCTGAACTGTAGTGTCACTTACAGGGGAAGCAAGGGCTTCAAATGAGTTAGACGAGTTTAAGCTAGTTGAGTCGAACAATGTGGAAGAGAGAAATTCGGGAGGCCACACTGAACGCATTCCCAAGAGAGACATTCTTTAAAGTCTTGAAAACAGCGTCTGGCATCGCTAAACAATGCTGATGAAACCAGACATCACGAGTCACAACATACACTTGGGGCACGGTGATCCCATTTCACGGCCTTAGAACACACTCCACAGGGGAACTTAGGTGGCCTAGGTCCAGGATTGCAATGTATGTCTCCTGAAAGGAGGAGTAACAGTAGAAAACTTGTCTTGTTCGGGCATAGGGTCGACTGGGTGGGAGCCGACTTTAGCAGTTTCTTCAGCGAGCGACAGTACAACAGAGCACTGCCAGGGCAGTCTCTCTGCATTGGTAGTTCACTTTCAATCATGAAAGCAGGTAGCAACAGGAAAAACAGGCGCTGACCTTTCATCCTGTAGAGCGTTGCGTCGTTGCAATGACGGACAGAATTTGGTTCGTACGTTCTGGTTGAGCTGGAGCAGACTGGCAATTACAAATCCGCTAGATGCATATGAACTACAATATATGTGTAGTGAAGGTGAGTCTCCACTTCTAGATCGATAAAATCTGATAAAAGAAGTCTTTCAAGTAACTAATAGAATGACGAGAGAATCACAGAGATAACAATAACACTACTACTTCCTGTACTACAACCCACTTCCTGTACTCACAATGCTAGAAGCTACGCAGACTATGGAGCACTGAAAAGCGAATTTCAGCAATTATGAATGAATATGAATGAAATGTACAAAATAAAGCTAGAATCTATCCATTTCCAGTAAAATAAAGGCCGAAATAAAGGTGAAACACAACAAAAACACTATTTCTAAGCAGCGAGCTCAAGATGACATGCTGAGTCTCGCGCATGCGCACACCCTGGTTTTTTTTTTTGTTTTTTTTTTTAAATTAGTGTTTATGTCTAACAACAGGGTCTGAGTTAGAAGGAGGATTACTGAAAGTAACTCTGTTTCAGAATTGGACTGCCTTCTTTCTGCACACATTGTACCACGGTTTGAACACAAAGCTCTGGTATTTATACAGAGAATATGTGACAAAAGTCAAGGCGACGATAGTCATTGTGTGTTTTTCTGATTTACTCTGTGCCGCTTTCTTCGTCGTGGTTGTTGACGGTAGTGGCGGTGGTGGTGGTGAAAGATAGGGAGCATACGGTGCAGACGAATAAGATATATGGGTGGCACCGGATGACGACAAAATACCCTCACCCTGAATGCACACGCTCAGCCTGTGAAAACTGCTATGACAGAATTATAACAGAACACACTGCATCTGTTACTATATCTGTTAGTAAACACTTAAGATACACATGTTTTTGCCTGATGTCGAGGTACAGACAGCTACAATTTCTCAAAATGCTTGTTTTCTATTGTGATTTGATTAGATTGTAGAAATACTGATGCATTATGATCTCTTCTTCTCCGGGAGTCAGTAGGAGGGGGGGGTGGGGTGGGGGGATGAACAAGAGGTTGCCAGCTTCTTCGGGTTCTATTGGTCGTGTGCTTAGGCTTGGCTCTCTGTCAAGGTTTTCGGAGAAAGAAACAAACTAAAAGGGCGACCAGGAGAACGTAGCCCCTGCACACACACACACACACACACACACACACGCGCGCGCGCGCGCGCGCGCACACACACTTTTTTTTTTTTTTTTGTTTTAGTACAATAAAGTAACTGAAAGTTTATTTGAAACTAAACAGCAACGACACACTCTCACAAACAAACAAACAAGCACACAGACACACACAAATACACAGATCCACACACACAACATAACACCCACACACCCACTCCCATGTTACCCGACACCTACATTCACTTTACACATTCCTGTGTGTGTGTGTGTGTGTGTGTGTGTGTGTGTGTGTGTGTGTGTGTGTGTGCGTGCGTGCGTGCGTGCGTGCGTGCGTGTGTGCGTGCGTGCGTGTGTGCGTGCATTTGAAAACGGTTAGATGGTTATGTTCTAATCCCCTCGTAGACAAAACACCACAGAACCGTTATTGATGTATCTTTAGACAGACGCTGTGGATGGACAACCACGACCGGATCGGGTTTTAAATGATGGCGCTAAGCCAAGAGACTATGAGCCGGCTTGGGACCGGTGTAGCACATCGCTCTGTTCACGAGACACAGTTTGAGAGTGCACTCTGATCCTTATGAGGACTTCATGTTTACACTTCAACGTCTTCTTCCACCATCCCATGCCACCACCACTCCTCTCTCACACACATGCACATGCACAGAGAGAGAGAGAGAGAGAGAGAGAGAGAGAGAGAGAGAGAGAGAGAGAGAGAGAGAGAGAGAGAGAGAGAGAGAGAGAGAGAGAGGAGAGAGAGAGAGAGAGAGAGAGAGAGAGAGAGAGAGAGAGAGAGAGAGAGAGTTTTTCAACGCATACACATTTTTGCTGAATCATTGTCACAATAGACCAATAAATCAGTCAAACGTGACATACATTTCACCCATTTTTAATGCATTTACACAAACGGAACAAAACGGTCAAGAACATGCACTGTACACATGAACAATGATACATAAACGATTCAAAGGAAAAAAAAACCCAAACATATCATTGACGCAAAAAAACATTTGAAAACAAAAAAAAAAGTAGTATATATGTGTTTTCCCTCTTTAGATATCTTGTTGATCTTTTCTGCACTGATGAACACGTGCTTGTGATGGTGGATATACATTCAGTGTTTGATCCCACTGATTGCAAAAATGCGTGGTCATATTTCCTCAAATATCACATGTACAATATATCACATGTACACGCAGCATGTGCTTCAGGTACACAACACAACAAACGCACACGCACGCGCGCGCGCGCGCGCACACACACACACACACACACACGCATACACAAACACAAACATACACATGGGACAGAGAGAGGGGTGAGTGTGGGGGTTCGGTCAACATCTTTGTACAAGGGAAAAGAAGCTCCACAACAGGTTTTTAAACCCAAAAGGTAAGTAAATGTAACAGGAAGTAAGCAATTTAAAACAATGCAACAAACACTAATTCCATCATAAACCACCACATGCCACAGAGCTACTCAGAGAGAGAGAGAGAGAGAGAGAGAGAGAGAGAGAGAGAGAGAGAGAGAGAGAGAGAGAGAGAGAGAGAGAGAGAGCATATATTCAATTATGCCCACCAACCAAGAACGCGCCGTCCATGTTTCAGTCACACACATTTTGTCCCTGTTGCTCCAACACAACTGTTCGGACACATTTTATGCAACATTCTGCCTGTCTTTTCTCTTCTTCCGTGCGGCAGACCACAAGTCTAGACACACTCTGCCCCGTCTCTCTCTCGCCATCCAGTCACGTCAAACAATGGTATAATTTTTTTCTCTTTTTTGTTTGGTGGGGCAGGGATTAGGATGTCTTACATTCAACAACGGCTGTGTTCAGGAATGGAGCCTTAATCTGTCAGCAGTGTGTGTAGGAGGAGGACCTCAAGTCAACGGCAGCAGCTTGCATAAATGCTGTTCAAATGTTACCAGCGGCAGTATGTATGAACGATGATTTTGAAGTTCAACAATGGCAATATGTATAAACTGTGAGACTAAGTTAACGAATGGCAGTAGGCCTATCTATTAGCGGTGAGCTTAAGTTAACCTGTGTGAGTCGTTACAAATGAGGATCTTAAGTTTTATAAGGGCAATGTAGGCCTATACATGAAAGGCGGACTTAATCTTGACAGTGTCTATGATTGATGGTCTGAAGTTTAACAACGACAGCATCTATGTATGATGACCGTAGGTTTACTTATAACAGGAATGGTGATCTTAAGTTGAAAAATGACAATATATATGCATGGTGATTTAAGTTTAATAATAGCATTATCCATGATTGGTGATAGTAAATTAGAAATGGCAGTATGTACAGATGGTGATCTTAAGTTTACCAATGGCGGTTTCCATGAATGGTGTTCTTGAGCTTACCAGTGACAGTATCAAATATTGTGAGTGATGATCTTAACAATGACAAGATCTTTGCATGGCAATCTGTATACATGATGGTGATTTTACGTGTTTGTTTGTTTTAAGCTTTAAGAATCTCCATTCATATATATTATCTTTCATACATCGCCAGTCATACATAATGACATTAGAGTTAAGATCACAAATCGTAAACCAATGATGATGTCTAAGTTTACTGATGACAGTATTACGATGAACATAGGTTTAGTAATGGCAGTTTATATGAACAGTGGTATTAAGTCTGACCTATGAATGGTGATTTTCAGTTTAATGGTATTAAGTTTGACCTATGAATAGTGATCTTCAGCTTACTAGTGTGACATCTATCAATGGTGATCTTCAGCTTAGCATTGGCAGAATATGTTGGCCATTGTCTTCAGTTTACTGGTATCAACGGAGGCTGATTAAGTATAATGATGTAAGCAGGTTGGTATGATACATAAACAATGGCCCAAGTATAACAACGGCCATATCTTTGAACAGTGGTCGTAAGCCTGACAGTGTCACAATGAATGGCATTCGTAGACTGGACAAAGACAGAGTCTATTAACAGTGGTGAGAAGCTAACAACAGCATATCCATTTGATGGTCTGAGGTTAACAGTGGTGAGAAATTAACAACAGCATATCCATTTGATGGTCTGAGGTTAACAGTGGTGAGAAGTTAACAACAGCATATCCATTTGATGGTCTGAGGTTAACAGTGGTGAGAAGTTAACAACAGCATATCCATTTGATGGTGTGAGGTTCACAGTGGCAGCATCTATGAATGGCGGACTCCAACTAACAATGTCAGCAGCTGTAATTGGTGATCTAAGGTTCAAGGTGACGTCATCATGAGAGTGTCGTCACATCAAAACTGTTCACCTGCTTTTTGACCTTCCACGTCAGTCGCTTCCACACAGAGTCCTTGGAATGTCCCTGCCCTGAGCCCAGCACAGACGCTTCCTGCATGTAACCGTATTCTCTGCCAGGCTCATCCCAGTCTCCTCCGTTCTTGCTGTACAGGAAGTGCTCGTAAGAGGCCCCTCGGTGCAGCTCCACCTCCTCCGTGCTTTCAGGTCCGGACAGGCGCCTCGGGTGCTTCTTGTTCCCGTTCACCGTTCCGAACTTGGAGTCAGCGTAACTGAAGGTCCTGACAGAGCCGTAGCCTGTCTTCCCTTTTTTGCCCTGACTCGGGAGAGGTTGTCTCTTCTTGTTGTGAGGTCGTTTGACTTCCGTCTTGGACTTCAAGTCCATTGGGCGGGTGGAGCGCGAGGGACGTTTGAGGACTTCTTCGTAGTCATTTTCCTCATCAGAAAGATACTGACCAAAATCCTCACCGTCGTATTCTCTGTAGACCTGTGTGCGACGACGCGAGTTTGGGGGATAATCTTCCACCGGTTCTTCGGGGATTGCTATCGTCTGCTCTTCTTCGTCGTAGTCGGGGGCTGGAATGTACAAGCCCTCTGGCTCTCTGTCTTCTTTTTTGTCGTCCTCATCTCCGGGACCCGGGTCCAGCATGTGCTGTGAAGTCTCTCTCTCGTCTGACGTACTGTTGGTGGCCTGCGGAGAAGAACTGTCCCGGACGTTTGAGTTGGATACACAGGGCTGGTCGAAGGCTGTGGGGTTGCGGTCTTCTCATCCTGCATGCTGAACAAAGGGTTGTCCGTGCCCGTGTCCTGGTGACCGTTAAGCAGGTCGTGGGAAGTCAGGTTGAGGCTGCTGACGTTGAGGTCGACGTCCTGAAGGTCGTGCTCGGCTCGGGGGCCAGCATCATGGGCACGTCCTTGTCTCCCATGACGATGGGCTTAGCAATGCCATGGCTTTCCGGGGGGTTGTTGAGGCCTCGGCCCCTGCTGGGGCGGGGAGGGGGGACAGGGGAGGCGTCACTGCGGGCAACAGGAACGTTGCTGAGCTGTCTTCACTGAGGATCTTGGGCTTGTAGTGGCTCAGTCCCGAGGGAGGTGGAGGCCCCGGCGTTTCTTCTTCCCGCTGATGTCATAACTGCTGCGTGACTCCTTCTGGGCGTACTCGAAGGAGCCGAAGGCAGAACCACCCTTAAAGAGATCACCCGAGGGACTCACCTGGGACAGAGCGGACATCGCGAACACAAATGATCGGACAAGTTCAGTGAAGGTCAATGGGTGAAGAAATGTTTAACTTTGCTTTGATTGTTGTTCAGATGAAAACAAGCAGCTCTGTACCCAGTAAGAATTCCCAGTGTTCTAGATGAAAAATCCTGTCGAACCACTTTGTATTGCACCAGTCGGTGACAGATTGAACGACGATCAGTGTTTGTTCGTAGTTAATACTGAGCTTTTCTGGCTCTTTTTTCCTTCGGTCAAAATGCTCCTTCTGAATCAATTCTAAACTATTCACGATGGACATATATTCTGTTTCAAAGAACCGTCAAAGGAAATTTCAACGATTTTAAAGAAAATGGAAAAGAACACACTCGGCAAACTAGAAGAACTGCTCTGACGTGAGCAGAAATATCTACGCATTAATTTGCTAACTCATTCATTTATTTACTTTGCTTTCTCTTAGTATTCAGAAAACACACACTGTTGCAGACGACTTCTTGCTTGAATTTTTTTTTTCCTCAGGGAGATAATCACAACGTATAAGAAGAATCGGCTCCAGTTGACACGCAGACCGCGGCAAATGACCTGGTATCCACGGCTGACGATCCAGCCACCCCACAGAAAGGTCACTGGCTGTTCACAGCTCGACAGCACGGCGGCAGGAGTCACAGCTCTGAAGTGCCGGCATGGTGAAGGTGGACGCTGGGCGAGCCAGGTGGCCCTGAGGTCTGAAGTCGGTCAAGCAAGAGGCAGCCGCAGATGAAGCACGTGTTATGTCCTTTGAAGAGCTGCAACAGAGAAAGACAGACCGCCGTTGAAACGAATCACGGGCCGTGGGTATGTGGTGTGGGTGTCAATCTCAGTCATGCTTGAGGGAAAAGCTCATAACGAGAGAAGCTCAAATTGCTCTCTCTCTCTCTCTTTGGGAAGATCCAGGTGTTCCCTCCGTCTGTCTGTCTGCGCGCACGTGCGTGTGTTATGTGTGTCTGTGTGCGAGTGCGCGTGCGATAGGCATGTTGTATGTGTGTGTGTGTGTGTGTGTGTGCGCGCGCGCGCGCGCGCGCGCGCGCGTGTGTGTGTGTGTGAGTACGCGCGTGCTATAAGCATATGTGTGTGTGTGTGTGTGTGTGTGTGTGTGTGTGTGTGTGTGCGTGTGCGTGCGTGCATGCGCGCGCGCGTATGTCCGTGTAAGGATGTGTGCACGTTAATGTAAGATACATTTTTTTTTTTTAACGTGAACATATCCATCTGGTATGCCCATATGTGGACTTACCTACATAACATGTCCACTAGTTCTGATATTCAGTGCATTACTGATCAAATTCGTTGTATTCCATTAACTTGAACCAAACTCTCTCGTCTCCGTGACATGTACATCAGACATCAGAGTCTCTCAAAGTTCTGAAATGAGTCTCTCTCTCTCTCTCTCTCTCTCTCTCTCTCTCTCTCTCTCTCTCTCTCTCTCTCTCTCTCTCTCTCTCTCTCAACGAAACGATATGTTTCCACTTAAAACACTTTACACTAACTTTATCATCACCACACAATCAAGCATTAAACCGTGACAGACGATTCCTTTTGTGCACATGTTAAAATAAAACTTCTCAGCGTGCACATGAATTCTCATCGAGTGTAATTTTGAATAACATTAAAATGGAGTTGCAAAAATATCTAAGGATAAGAAGCCAAAGAAAGGCAGAAAGTCAAAAACGGGAGAAAAAAAAGCAAAAGTAATAAATCATACATAATTACTCATTCAGTATTGATTTTGCCTAGCTGAAGTTAACGTATATTGTATTGAAACCCAATAAAGGACTATTGTAATATCTGCAAGAAGATCGTGCAATAGTATCGGTTTTTTTTGTCGACAATATATTACATGGAATTACGAATGTGGTTTCAACCCATGTATTCATTTAAAAGGGACTGGGTTAATGTACCATGCCATTTAAGGTAACTGTCAGAAAGAGCACATTTCCAATATAACATGCATGCGCGCGCGCGTGTGTATGTGTGTACGTGCGTGCGCGCGCGCGCGTACGTGTGTTCGCCTACGTGCGCCTGCGTGCGTGCGCGCAAGCCGTGTATGTTGGTGGTCAGAAATGGTGAAAAGACATACCCAAGTATATAGAGAAATGTTGTTGTCGAACACCATACTTAAGCAAAGCAGTGAAACAGTATCAGATTTCCAACAATCTGCAAGGCTCATAATTCCCAAATTCGATAAAACTAGACTTAACGAACTGGTTACTCCCGACACCTGCTCGCCTTCAGACAATATTTTCTCAGTCTTCCTTAAAGATCGAAGCGAATTCAGTGAATAGATATCCAAACTGTTGCACAGGTGTCAAATAAACACACTCGCTTTCTCTGCTTCATCCACTGCAGGTTTAAAATTCGTTAGAAAGAAGGCGTACACATTCACAAGATCTGTCAACCTGATGGTAGTATCGCTTGAACTGCTGCTGTAGACATCAAACACTGAGACTCGACACCTTGTGGATGCTATGCATTCGTGCTGTACTGGCGAACTGAGGATTCAGGGATATTTTTCTGTAAATATATACGATTCAAAAGGCGAGGGTCGGATTCGTCCTTTTCCGTTTTGCCCTTTAAGGACGAACACAGTGACACTACCGGAGGGCACACACACACACACACACACACACACACACAGAGAGTCATTTCGCTCTGTCGATCTTTCCAGTTGGCTGTTTTTAGTTCTGTGTAGCATGAATGTTAAACAATACAGCGCGATGAGACAAGAAAAAAGATCAGGTGCATGCGTGCGTGCGTGGATGCGTGCGCGTGCGTGCGTGCGTGTGTGTGTGTGTGTGTGTGTGTGTGTGTGTGTGTGTGTGTGTGTGTGTGTGTGTGTGTGTGTGCGTGTAATGAAAGGCACGCAAAGAGCAGTCCGTAACATTCCATTTTGGGTGACAGTTCTACACTTGTTCCTCTTTTCCTGTTGTTCAGTTTGACTGTTTTTGCCTCCACCCCAACCCCGCCAATTCCCTTCCCCCTTTTTTTTCTACATTGTACCATCGTTTATAGATTGTCAACAAAAATCATTCTGAACACATTCTGTTGTTGTTGTTTTTTCCCACTTCCAAATTCTATAGCTCTCAGGAACACTGTGAACGTATGAGGAGATGAAGCTGAGGGAAGAACTGCGATGATGAGCCATGCTTTAGGTTCCTTCGTTTGCTGCCCCGTAATTGAATCATTACTTTAATGAGATCAGGAAAATGCCGAAGGCTATTACGTCATTTCAATCAGCACACAATTCAACGCTTGCAACCATTTGCTTTTCTTCCTCTCTTTTGTTCTCTAATTAGTTCTCCAACGTTTGTCGCTCGTTAATCCGCTCGTCCGTTTGGGGGGGAGGGGGGGGGGGGTGTACTGGTCTGATTTCTTCGTCGTTCGTTCACGACAGTCTTTTATGCAAATGAAAGCATTTCACACCACCGACTTGGCAGCCATTCTGGAAGAATGTAAAGTATGACATGCATATGTTTTTTCCTCTCTCCATAACTCACTGACCCTGATACAGATGACATATTACACGTGCTCTCTTTAAACTGCGCGCGTGTCCAAACACGACATGGAACAAGGCACAAGCAGGTGTGCGATCGTGTTGATTTGGGGGATCGGGAAATTCTCCAGCCTTAATCCGCCACCACCAGTCCCTGACAGCATTCCGGACACGGACTCCCTCCTCCTCCCCACTATCCTCCCCCTCCCCTCCCCTCCCTCCCGACTCCAAGCCGGTGCTTCAGATCATGGATGAAAAAAAAAGTTTGGTTGGCTCAGTGGTGAGAGTACACAGACTTGGCTGTCAGACGTTGAGGGTTCAAACCCATCACAAGCCCAACATGAAAACTGTCGTTTACGCAGTTCGTTTTCAGACGCGCTCCTGGTGGTATTACTGGTTGTGACAATTCCACCTTCTACTAACGATAATAATGTCCTCTCTCTCTCTCTCTCTCTCTCTCTCTCTCTCTCTCTCTCTCTCTCTCTCTCTCTCTCTCTCTTAACGAAGCAGTAACCAAATTTGCGAATTAAAACAGCATGGTGGACAGCATTTGATCCAAAGAGAAAGCGACTTTTAATCACAGCTTTACGCGTCATAGAGTATCTAGTGGAAAGATTATGAAATGCAGCTGGCTTGTTCACCCACCTGCTATCATGCAAACACACACACACACACACACACACACACACACACACACACACACACACACACACACACTCTATGTTAGTGTGGGTTTTGGGTGTGGGTGTTGTGGGTGGTGGCGTGTATCTATGTTTATCTATTTGCTGGAATTACACAAAACAGCTGGATATATGTATATATGTTTGCATGTGTTTGTATGCATGCATGTATGTATGAATGTATGGTGTGCGTGTGTGTGTGTGTGTGTGTGTGTGTGTGTGTGTGTGTGTGTGTGTGTGTGTGTGTGTGTGTGAACTTACATCTATGTGAGCATTCGCAGGTGCTTGTGTGTCTAATGTATATGGAGGTATATCTGTGCTTTATCTACAGAATCACACGCAGGAGCTCAGTTTGTGATTCCTCATTGTTAAAACCATATTTTTTCTGGGGAAGAGTTTTTCTGTATTGTGCCAAAACTGGCTGCAAACTTAATGGCGGTCTTTTGTGTGTGACAGCATCTTTACAGTTTTTAACATTCTGTTTTGTGCTGACTCAAAATCTGTCCGATATAGCTTGAAAAATCGGGACCCAACTACAGCAGGGGGGGGGGGGGGGGGGGGGGGGGGGGGGGGGGGGGGGGGGGGGGGGGGGGGGGGGGGGGGGGGGGGGGGGGGGGGGGGGGGGGGGGGGGGGGACTTTTCCGAATAAAATATCTGATAAATTACTCTACGTTTTACAGAAACGGGGCTGATTTTTGAAGGCTCCGGTCATATTGTGTGGGAATTAACAAGAGGTGGTGTAATGAGCAAAAAGCAAAAACAAAATCAATAAGAAAACAAAACACACACACACACACACACACACACACACACACACACACACACACACACACACACACACAAGCTGCATTGAAGTTTGATAGGCATGAAATATTTGTATGAAAAGTTTATGTTTAAAGAACACTTGCCAGACGAATCTGGAATTTCATCTCAACGTAGATGTTAAAGTTTCATTTACAAACTACCTTTACATTCACGGAAAACCAGACGCTCTAAAAAGTGTAGCATGCCTTTCCATATACAGTCATCATATTCTTTATTGATGTCCAGTTTGTGATGTTTTCATGTTATAGAAAAAAAGAGTACGGAATTAATATCATAGAAGTGGAGTACGTTAAAAGTGTGACTTACAGACAACAACCAAAAAAAAGATTTTCTGGCTCTGAAGTTCACAGAAATCTAAACATGATTTTTGCTAGTTAGTTTGGATTGTTCCCCTTCAATTGATCCTTAGCTCACATTTTTTTGTTTGTGTCTTTCAGCTACATCCCTTCCCCATTCCCACTACTCCTACACGCACGCGCGTGCACACACACACACACACACACACACACACACACACACACACACACACACACACACTCCAGACCGTTTTTTCCTCCGGCTACTCCATTGAGGGTGTGAAAACACTTAACAATATAAAAAGAAACTCGAATTGCGTAATCTGTCCATGGGTTTTCTGGTGTCTTTAAACCCCGTTTCTTTTCCAAAAGGTTTTGGGGGGGGGGGGGGGGGGTGGGGGGTGGGGGGGGGTCTTTCTTACAATGGACCCGGGTCATTCCGTCGGTGTATGCAAGCTTCCACCTTTCTCTACAAGTGGCTGTCATTTTTGTTTTATATCGTGTATTCCAGTCTCCCCACGCAAATTGTTCGCCGTTGTGCTGGAGACCAGACCTCTGCACATATACTTTTCGGTGTCGGCGGTCAGACGAACGGACATGCGGTAGTTTTTAAGCGGTCGGCGCGGGGCATTTCCGCCAGGTAGAAAGGGGATTGGGGGTGGGGTGGGATGGGGTGGGGTGGGGGTGGAGAAGGGGTGTAGCTAGGGCGCGAGCCTCACCAGAGATCCGGTGTGATTTTGTAGTCACAAAGGCATGGACATTCATGAATATTGAGAGAGAGAGAGAGAGAGAGAGAGAGAGAGAGAGAGAGAGAAGGGAGAGAGAGAGAGAGAGAGAGAGAGAGAGAGAGAGAGAGGAGGGAGTACCCTTTGATTTGAGAGAGAGAGAGAGAGAGAGAGAGAGAGAGAGAGAGAGAGAGAGAGTGTGTCATTATCGTAGGTCTTTTGACAGGGGAGGTAACATGTGACAACAATGCAGCAACACCGTCACGAAAGAATTCATAAACACAAAAGCTGTTTGCAAAACAGAGTGAAAAGGAAACGGTATGGTGAAAAAATAGGGGGGAAAGTCTCTAGATACAGGACACTTTTTCACATACATGCAGATGAGAAGGAAAACAACTCACACACACACGCACGCACGCACACAAATCCACACACTTATAACAACAGAGAGAGAGAGAGAGAGAGAGAGAGAGGAGAGAGAGAGAGAGAGAGAGAGAGACTGTGTCCGCAAAGATTCTTTTTTGTAGTAATGTCCACAGATTTGTCTACAGCCTACGAACGTAAGTACTTGAGTTGGACAGTTGGTTTATTACAAGGCGCACCAGGTTGCCAATGCAAATATTTTCGAAGAGTTTTGCACCGCATATTTTCACAGAACCATGCGGTCTGGTTAACAGGGTCACACTGGTGCTCACGCCCCTGTTTGTTTGACTCGGCCAAGCAGAGCCTCTCGACAGACGATTGTTTTTTTTTTTTTTTTTTGTCTTATGAAAGCGAGGAGGCTTGCCGAGTTCCGCTCGACTGACATTTGCAGTCACGGGTGACTGATCTCCGAGACAGGACAGAGTGGTGGCATCGTTTTGTAAAGCGATGTCGTACAGCAGTTTTATGGTCTTGCGATCGCATCTCCGTCTATAGCTCTTCCATCTTCACAAAATGTATGAATTTGTTCTGTCTGTCTGTCTATCTATCTGTCTCTCTGTTGCTCTCTGTGTGTGTCTCTGTCTGAATGTCTGTCTGTCTGTCTTTCTGTCTGTCTGTGTCTCTCGCGCGTACGCGCGCGCTTTCTCAAAATGTGTTGCTTTCTCATTGTGTTTAAGCAATCTAAAAACTGCCTTCAAGGAAAGTGTCGATAAAAATGACAAAACGACACCATTTGAAAAAGAAAAAAAAAAAAAAAGACAATAAAAACTGAATACCAGAGAGAAGAATTCAGAAAGATAAGGCTGGTGAGAGCAGAAGAGAAAACAGGGAAGAATAAAAAGACGCTCCACCCCTTCCCCTGAAAAAAAAAAAAAAGACACACCCCCGAACGACCGGTACGTATGTTTTAGCACTATCGTCTCGTTCTGTGCTCGAATCGCAAAAATATGACACTTGGCCTGAGCAGTGAAGATGAAACACATCCGTCTACTGACCGGAAAATACTCCACAAATAGTCCTTCAGCTCCATTACACGGCTGATTATCCCCCCTGCATAAACACACCGCTCGCTGTGTTAATTAAATGAGCCACAGCCAGGTGAAATGAACAGTCGATTATTACCGTCATGAACTTTATAGAATCGCGTATTCGGACACACACGAAGACATCAAGAAAACGGAGAATAACAACGAACTTCAAGCAACTTGATCTCTCCCTTTATTTTTCTTCGATTAAAATCTCCTTAATCTTCAAAACAAGTAAGATAAATGTACGCTGTGTTTATGGGCAAAAGATCAGAGAGGACATGTTTTCTAATTATGTCCCTCCGTTATTCGTTTAAACCCTGAAATAAATATTAAACAATTGCCAGCACTTAGAAGAATAGTCCATAAATGCAGAAAAAAAGCAGCAGACGACAGTGAAGAGAAGAAAAAAAAATGGGGGGGGGGGGGGGGGGGGGGGGGGGGGGGGGGGGGTTGGGGAGGGGAGCAGAATCAGAGAGGAATAAGAGGAAGTTACTAACACAGACCTTACAGAAGGATGGAGGGGGGGGGGGGGAAGGACGAGGCGCTATTTGCATTGAAAGAGCCCCCCCCCCCCCCCCCCCCCCCACACACACACACACACACACACACACCCCGAATCCCCACACAGATTCTAGGGTGGGCTGACAGGGGAGATTACCGCCATGGCAGGAGAATGGACCCAAACAGTATGCATTGATACACAGTCGGGTCGGTGGGGGACTTGTTTGACACG
>JADBJO010000101.1:140000-147500 GCA_016801955.1 Conus betulinus | reverse complement strand
TCGGTTACAGATTGACCAACGCGCGCAGAGTGCCGCCATTATTTTCCATTCATTTATCCCCAGTTCCTGTCCCGCTTCGTTACCGGTCGAGGCAGGTAGTCCTCCACTGTTTATTTGTTTGGCCTTCTTCCATTATGAACAGACGGTGGCTTAAAGAAGACATAAGCACTGTGTCTGTCTGCCTGCCTGCTTGCTGGCTGCCTCTCTCTCTCTCTCTCTCTCTCTCTCTCTCTCTCCCTCTCCCCCACTTCAGTTGTCTGGTTACCAGCAAGACGCACTTTCGAAAGCTCCTGTAAAATATCGTCCATTTTTTTTTTTTTGTTCAGAAAAACTTTAGTGTTATGTCTGCTGACGGCTTGCCACACTCTCTTGACAGTTTCCAGAAATCGGCACATTGAGAAATGACTCTGTCGTCGTTTAATGTCGAAGGCAGTGGGAATCCAACGATCGTTGTTCTCAGGTGGACAACCACTATCAACCGATCCCCTTCCATGCAAGTTGCAAACCAACGCGCTGTTTTCTGACGCAAATGCCCGTCGCAGGTGACAAGATACAATAATACAAGAAGAGGGCAGAAATACATAGACATAAGCAGAAAATGGCAAGTGAAAAGTTATCATGGCCATCAGGTTTGTGTTTACCCGTCCTGCCCAGTTTATTTCATGACTATGGTTGTGTTAACGATAACAATAGTGACACTTTTCAATCTCAGTTCATTTCACTACCGATATAACAATAGTGACACTTTTCAATCTCAGTTTATTTCACGACGATGGTAGTGTTAACGATAACAATAGTGACACTTTTCAATCTCAGTTTATTTCACGACGATGGTAGTGTTAACGATAACAATAGTGACACTCTTCAATCTCAGTTTATTTCACGACGATGGTAGTGTTAACGATAACAATAGTGACACTGTTCAATCTCAGTTTATTTCACGACGATGGTAGTGTGTTAACGATAACAATAGTGACACTGTTCAAATCTCAGTTTATTTCACGACGATGGTAGTGTTAACGATAACAATAGTGACACTGTTCAATCTCAGTTTATTTCACGACGATGGTAGTGTTAACGATAACAATAGTGACACTGTTCAATCTCAGTTTATTTCACGACGATGGTAGTGTTAACGATAACAATAGTGACACTTTTCAATCTCAGTTTATTTCACGACGATGGTAGTGTTAACGATAACAATAGTGACACTTTTCAATCTCAGTTTATTTCACGACGATGGTAGTGTTAACGATAACAATAGTGACACTGTTCAATCTCAGTTTATTTCACGACGATGGTAGTGTTAACGATAACAATAGTGACACTTTTCAATCTCAGTTTATTTCACGACGATGGTAGTGTTAACGATAACAATAGTGACACTGTTCAATCTCAGTTTATTTCACGACGATGGTAGTGTTAACGATAACAATAGTGACACTCTTCAATCTCAGTTTATTTCACGACGATGGTAGTGTTAACGATAACAATAGTGACACTTTTCAATCTCAGTTTATTTCACGACGATGGTAGTGTTAACGATAACAATAGTGACACTTTTCAATCTGAAAACCGCTCTCCTTCTCCTGTTCTGTGACATGAGCGCGACGCACAATAGTGACGGCCACCACATCAACATGAGCCAGAGTGACGTTGATAGACAGTCAGCGACATGACCCTGCCAGAAAGTCCTTGAATCAGACATAGGGTATGACTACCAAAGTGAAGGTGCGTGCGAAATGGTGTGCGACCATCGAAGGCTAGAAACTGTCCTACCGATTCCACAGCAACAAGAAACGCTCGCCAATACAGAACCCAACGTGGACAATGGAAAGTTGTTTGTCAGTCAAAGATGTTTATCGGGGGTGCGAACGGAAATCTCTGTTAGAGACATTTGGTCTGGAAGAATTAAGAACTAGCAAAGAAAATGGACAATTTCCATGTCATCCTCAAGGATGATGTTGAAATGAATATGAGCCATACAAGGACTGTCGACAGTCAGAATCATGGCAGCGTACCTTGACTATGGAAATGATTGTTATATGAAAAAAATGGTGCCGATCGAATGGTGCCGATCGAATGGAGCCGATCGAATTGACACTGTCATTTCATCGGATATTTAGTACTGTATATGAATTTCCATGATTAGGGTTCCTTTTCGCGATAATTAATTTTTCTATATTTGAAATGTATTGCTTTCGTTTGATTTTCCATATTGTTATGTAATCCTCCCCCCCCCTCCCTGTAAACAGGCTTTAAAAGCCTGAAACTATCTCCCAGCTATGCAAATATATATATATATATATATATATATATATATATATATATATGTGTGTGTGTGTGTGTGTGTGTGTGTGTGTGTGTGTGTGTGTGTGTGTGCGTGTGTGTGTGTGTGTGTGTGTGCGCGTGTATGTGTGTGTGTGTGCGCGTGTATGTGTGTGTGTGTGTGTGTGTGTGTGTTGTGTGTGTGTGTGTGTGTGTGTGTGTGTGTGTGTGTGTGTGTGTGTGTGTGAAATGTTCAAGGCCCAAATCATTCCCGACCTCACGCCATTCAGCAAAGCTTGAGAATTGACCCCAGAATCCACAGACTGGATGGGAGGATGGGGGTGCACCCCACCAGGCCCAGACCCGTGCTGACAGAAGACCAAAAAACAAACTGCAATGCTCAACACGCACGCAAAAAGAAATCAATAATCCTCACACAACCAGACCTAACCTATCGACTATCGATCTCAGTTCACCGGGCCAGAATTCCCGTATGGATTTGGGTTACGGCTCAGATCGATATTGGAAGCAATCTCATGGTTTTCCACTGCAGCAGTTTCAGTTTCAGCTTCATCAAGGAGGCATCACTGCGTGCGGACTAGTCCATATACGCTACACCACATCCGCTAAGTCTTGAGACCACGCTACGCATGATTTGAAGCTTCACGATTCTGGGATCAATTCTGAGCTTAGCTGCTGTAGAAGCAGCATACAATGTGTGGAAAAACACTCGTTGAAACACTCCTAAAAGCACAGAATGTTCCTGTATTATCACAGCTTTGTTAGGTCAGTCACTAAGAACGCAATGAAAGTGTCCAGAAATACAAAGGGACTGGAAAGACAGGGAGCAAAGCGAAGTAAAGAAGACAGGGGGAGGGCAGAATGGCGTTCCTCCTCCTCAGCGCAAACCAAACACAGCCCTTGACAAACACAAACACAGCCCTTGACAAACACTCTCAGCACACCGCTAGCACTAAAAGCTGTCAAACTAAAACCAAATAAACTTCACTTCTCGCTAATCATTATGCCAACACACCACTTCAGAAGCTTACTAGTAACCCACCAAGCAACGGACTCACTGACTGGTAAGACGATCAGGTAACCTTAACGACTGATTAGCCTAACTGAATGACTGACCGACAATCAGGCAACCTTAACGACTGATTAGCCTAACTGAATGACCGACCCAATTATGTGTCGCCGAGTGTTCTCTGTAGTCTTTGTCCACGACTGTGATTTCACGGCCTGAGACCCGCCTTGGCGTAAGGCTGTGTCAGACCATTTGACATAGGCTACCCGCCTTGGCTTAAGGCTGTGTCAGACCAATTGACATAGGCTACCCGCTTGGATTAAGGCTGTGTCAGACCAACTGACATAGGCTACCCGCCTTGGCTTAAGGCTGTGTCAGACCAATTGACATAGGCTAGAACAGGGCTATATCAAAATGTTGTTATGCTCTGCATAGTTATACGGGGATTGTCTTCAGTCGTGACAAGCTCCTAGCATAACATATCTGTCTCCAAAATCCCCCGAAATCGGAGTGTTGCTGCCCACGTGGCGGGGCAATCAAAAACGGTCACACATGTAATGTTCTCATCCCCAGCTGATGCATTTGTACCATGGTGTTCAAATGGTTCGGCTGTTCGGATGATCCCTGGAGTCTTTCAGCCAGGTACGATAACAACAACAACAGCCTTAAACTACCACACTTCTGAACAGAATTTTGAGCAGTGGAGTTGTGCACACACAGCGCTGGGTATTTCTGAAATATTCCCTGGCTGTTTCTGAATGGGAGGGCAAAGCTGGAACTCCAAAAGTGTTCAGACAATGACATCGTCCCAGGTTAAAAACAAACGAACGAAAGAATCATTACACCACACACACACACACACACACACACACACACACATAAAAAACGCTCCTTAGGGAGTTAAGGTAATGATCCTGTTAAAAAAATCAAGATATGAAAATGATGTTTTCGTTTGCAAAACCCGTTAGAACCTGATCATTTCAACACTTAAGATGGGTGTAGGAGAAGGCACTGCACATCTCTGAGAGCGACAGACAGAGACCTTTCCTCATAAAAACAAAGCAAACAAAGGGAGAAAAGATGAGTATATGGACACACTGAAAAAGAAAGACGCGTCATCTACGAAAGAAGCCTCAGTCATTGTAACAGTAATCTCACTGGCCAGTTAAGAAGGTCTTTACCCTGGCCAATCGGAACACTGCTTCGTGTGGTAACGTCTGCTAAGTACGACCATAACGTGTTTCATGAAAGGGGGTGGGGGAGGTGGTGGTGGTGGTGATTGGGAACCCGGATCAAAACTGTTAAACTGAATGCGAGTCGCCCCTCCCCCCCCCCCCCCCCCCCCCCCCCCCCTTCATTGAACGTATTAATCAGCCGCATCGACGTCTGTAGAAAAACACGTTCGTCGCAAATGTGCTTGTCTTTTTTACTTTGCTCACTATGTGCACACAAAACACAAAAAAACACACACACACAAACTGTTTTCACTGAGGGGAATATTTTGTTTTAATTTTTTTTTCCCTTGCATTATTTTAAAAACACGGCAGCCTGGTTCCCTCGTCTGATCATAATCTTAATCTATTACAAATGCAGCTAATCACACAGGGCAATGACACGTTTTGGAAGCACAACAAATGGCCACACTTCATCGACAGGTCTAAAACTGAAAACACCGTTTTTGTATTTTTCATTTTCCCTCGGGAAGACGGTCAGCACATCCCATACTGCAAGTTTACTGACCGGAAGTAACCTCCTAACCCCCGGTGGAAAGAGCTCTGTCCTCAGATTCACAGGGGACCCAGTGGAGCGTGACTACCACAGCTGGCTGTCCCTCTTTGTACGGTCGCTGTTAACAGCGCTGCGACAGCCTAGAAACGGAGCTGTACACCCCCCTTCCTCCCACCCCCCACCCCTCAAAGTCTGTCAGCACATTTCCCTCTCTCTCTCTCTCTCACACACACACACACACACACACACACACACACACTCATGTGCACGCCGGCGCACACAGTCACTCACCCACAAACACACATGTCGACGCACACACACATACACACAGTCAAACACATACATGTTCGTATCTTTCTATCTATGGAATAGCATTCTTTCTCATCGCAAGACTCAAAGGACTTGCTTGCTGGAGGTTTAAAGAAAGATAACTCCTGACAAACAGTTCAGAGATGTATCAACAATTCTGGTCTTCTGAGTGCCAGACCTCACAGAGCGAGGACTGTCGTCAGCAAGTGGCTGCAGCAGTCAGAAATCTACGAGAAGATGGACCCCCCCCCCCACCCTTCTCCTTCATCCGGCCCAGATCAGGCGCCTGAGGAAGATCTGAGGTGTTAGAGGTCGGCGAGGGGCTAAGAATACTCCTCCTACTTCAAGAACGAGACGCCGTCTCTTCCAGTGGCTGCTTGTAGAATGTCCACGTCACACCTCTCATTCACCTGCTTTACTCTACGTAGAACCCCGTTTCCGCAGAGGTGCGGGTTGGGGTGGTGTGAGGAGGGGGGGGTCGGAGGGGGTGGGGGGGTGGGGGGCAGGCTACCTGATTGCCGATCTTTATTCTGCCGATGATGTCCATGACTATGCGCTGGGAAAGTGTGGCTTCACGAAGCCAGACCCTCAATATTTTGGGTTCCGCTGTTCATGAAGGTCTACACAAATCCCTGCGTGCATGCGTGTGATTATGCACGGGCGTTCGTGCGCGTGAACGCAAGACCGAGAGCATTTGTGTGTGTGTGTGTGTGTGTGTGTGTGTGTGTGTGTGTGTGTGTGTGTGTGTGTGTGTTTGTTTGTGTGTGTTGTGTGTGTGTGTGTGTGTGTGTGTGTGTGTGTGTGTGTGTGTGTGTGTGTGTGTTTGTGTGTGTGTGTGTGTGTGTGCGTGTGCGTGTGTGTGTGTGTGTGTGTGTGTGCGTGCGTGCGTGCGCGTGCGTGCGTATGTGCGTGCGTGTGTGTGCACGCGCGCCCGCGCGAGTGACATTAATCATACCTTTTCCCATTAATAACAGTCAAAACCGTGCGCAATGTCGTTGTCCAAGAAAGAAAAGAAAAGAGCAGTAGAGAAGAAACACAGTTACGAGCGCTGCTATCGACTGACTGAACTCGGCATGTTACGGCAGGATCCCCTGTTCCCTTTCTGCTGCCTCTCCAGCTCCAGACAACGGCGTATCCCCTGCTGCCGTTCGATCGTTCGCTGGGTCTCTGGTGACACTGCCAGCCTCAGCACTGGGGGGCAACGAGAGCTGGATTGCTGGGAGCGATGGGAAATCATGCTAATACTGAAGCGAAGGGAGAACGCCTCAGTACGGGAGCAAACAAGAGTTGGCGTCAATACTGGAGTAATGGAAGATCGTGTCGATACTGGGGCAAAGACGGTCTTCAGTACTGGAGCAAAAGGAACGTTTCAATACTGGGGTAATGGGCGACCTTGTCAGAGTTTTCAGTACTGGCACGAAGGGAGGTCGTTTCGTCGTCGTTGTTGTTGTTGTTGTCGTATCCTGGCTAAAAGACTCCAGCGATCATCCAAACAGCTGAAGTTCTTGAACACTATGATACAGATGCATCAGCTGGGGATGAGAACATTACGTGCGTGACCGTTTTTGATCACCCCCGCCACGTGGGCAGCCACACTCCGACTTCGGGGGATTTTGGAGACTGATAATGTTATGCTAGGAGCTTGTCACAACGGAAGAGAATCCCCGCATAACTATGCAGAGCATAACAACATTTTGATGTAGCCTTGATGTTCTAGCCAATGTCAATTGGCCTGACACAGCTTTATGCAAAGGCGGGAGGTCGTTTCAATACTGGGGTAAAAGAGAGTTTGTTACTGCTGGCGCGAAAGAGAGGTTGTGTCAATACTGGGTCAAAGGGAGACAGCATCAATATTGGAGCGAAAGGAGATGGCCAAACTGGGCACAAAGGAGACAGCGTGAATACCGAGACAAAAGCAGAGAGTGATAATACTGAGACAAACGCAGAGAGCGATAATACTGAGACAAAAGCAGACAGTGATAATACAGGGACAAAAGCAGAGAGTGATAATACTGGGACAAAAGCAGACAGGGACAATACTGAGACAAAAGCAGAGAGTGATAATACTGGGACAAAAGCAGACAGGGACAATACTGAGACAAAAGCAGAGAGTGTCAAAACTGGAGCAAAGGTGTGGTGTCAATGTTGCCAGCCCCTCAGTGGGG
>JADBJO010000101.1:115000-132500 GCA_016801955.1 Conus betulinus | reverse complement strand
AGAGAGAGAGAGAGAGAGAGAGAGCGAGAGAGAGAGAGAGAGAGAGATTTTAACATTATAAAAACTAAGGACACACTCAGAGAGGGAGAGGAGAGAGAGAGGAGAGAGAGTGAGAGAGAGTAGAGAGAGAGAGAGAGAGTAGCTATAATTATGTATGCATGTGTGTGAGTGAGTGTGACTGTGACAGAGAGAGAGAGAGAGAGAGAGGAGAGAGAGAGAGAGAGAGAGAGATAGAGAGAGAGAGAGAGAATTTTAACATATTATAAACTAAGGACACGCACCAGAGAGCTAGAGAGAGAGAGAGAGAGAGAGAGAGAGAGAGAGAGAGAGAGAGAGAGAAGAGAGAGAGAGAGTATATAATTATGTATGCATGTGTATGAGTGAGTGTGACTGTGACAGAGAGAGAGAGAGAGAGCACAAACCCTGACAATAAACA
This sequence comes from Conus betulinus, assembly GCA_016801955.1. Taxonomy (NCBI): domain Eukaryota; kingdom Metazoa; phylum Mollusca; class Gastropoda; order Neogastropoda; family Conidae; genus Conus; species Conus betulinus. The sequence continues at coordinate 132,064 of JADBJO010000101.1, read as the reverse complement.
CTTTCCAAGGCTGACGACAGGCCTAACTGCACATCTTCCATGTAAGTTACAAACACAGAAACGGCTTACCTTCAGGCGACAACGGCCTACCCGCACTGAAACACCCGGGTGACAAAGCACAAACAGGTTGAAATGAACTACCACACATCAGCCAGAGCAGAGCTCACGATGGCACAGCGCAGCCTACCCCTCCGCTTCCCAAAAAGCAACTCAAGAGAACTCAGGGTTTTCAAGTGATTTCGCCTTCACGGTGCCTATACAACACGCCCCCTATATAAGATTTGCCCCGGCAAGTTTGCTTTCTGGTGGTAGCCTACGTTTTTTTTTTTTCCCAATGGTGAATCATTGGTTTCCATATACTAGACATTTTTGTTACAGAAATATTTACACAAGTAAGAGTGTGTGTATGTGTGTGTTACTGACGCGCTGCGTGCGCACACATGAGTACAAGCGAGCGTGTGTGTCTTACCTAGGTGGGTAAGCCGGGAAAAGGTAGGAACAATTCTGAGCACTTCTGTCAACCAGAGGAATGTACTTTTTTGTTTAAGGGGGAACAGTAATAGCTGAACATCATTACAAGGGATTTCTTGTTTGAATTCTGGCCCTTAAAGACCACAGGTATCTCATCAATAACTCATTTATATGTCCGTTTTGAAATGAAGTAGATTTGAATTAACAACAACAACACAAAACCGAACTGTAAACTACATTGCTGAAATTTCATTAAAAGAAATCTGTCTTTTTATGTGTAGGCTTAACTATAAATACATGTGTGTGTATATGTGCTGGGCCACGTGATTCGCCGAATTTTGTAAACTCCTTGCCATTGGTAAGAGGAACGCTCGGGATTCACCCGCTGACAATACGAGTACACATGCTTCGACCATGTTATTTCCACAGCTGTCACCCACCCCGTCCACTCTATCGATTTGCCGGGATGGAAATTACACGGAGGGCAGTACGCAGTGCCTTTACACCGCCTCCAATTTTAAGCGGGCGTGTATACAAGTGACCACACCAAGAGAGGAGTACCCGCCACCCGCCCCACCCACCCTGTCGTGGCGACCCACCCGGCCCGAGTCTGGCGGATTTCACGCACTGCCGTCTCTGCGCTTCAGCTCCCAATCTGTAAAGTCGGGTGGTGTGGACGGCGGTGTTGACAGTGGAGCCACGTTGAACGACGGAATGGGAACAGCCACAGGGAGATGGGGGTCGCCGGGTGGGAGGGGGGAGTCGAGATCAGAGGCGTTTGAGAGGGTTGTTTGACAGAGGCGCTTGAAATAGCCATACACGTAATTTGTGTCAATTGATGTATGCCCATCTCCAGTTTTTTAATGCTGGGATTGTTGCAGGCTGACTGAAAACAAGGTTCCAGCAGCATTTCAAACGCAGGACATTTGTCTCAGCAAATCAGTGGCGGTAGGGATGGTTCTGGAGGCCCTTAGGTAAGTTAAGAAAACTGGAAGGTGAGCTCTTCATCTTAGTTAACTTTCGCAGTAATTGAGGTCAATATGGGACTTCGTAAGAGGTGACTGCTGCATATGTATGATTAAAGAGGTGGTGAAATACACAACATATGTATGATTAAAGAGGCGCCACTGAACACACAACATGTGTATGATTAAAGAGGCGCCACTGAACACACACAACATATGCATGATTAAAGAGGCGCCACTGAACACACAAACATATGTATGATTAGAGGCGCCACTGAACACACAACATATGTATGATTAAAGAGGCGCCACTGAACACACAACATGTGCATGATTAAAGAGGCGCCACTGAACACACACATGTGTATGATTAAAGAGGCGCCACTGAACACACAACATGTGTATGATTAAAGAGGCGCCACTGAACACACAACATGTGTATGATTAAAGAGGCGCCACTGAACACACAACATATATGTATGATTAAAGAGGCGCCACTGAACACACAACATATGTATGATTAAAGAGGCGCCACTGAACACACAACATGTGTATGATTAAAGAGGCGCCACTGAACACACACACATGTGTATGATTAAAGAGGAACCACTGAACACACAACATATGTATGATTAAAGAGGAGCCACTGAACACACAACATATGTATGATTAAAGAGGAGCCACTGAACACACAACATATGTATGTTTAAAGAGGCGCCACTGAACACACACTTTTGTCTGCAGCAGCTGAGTCTGCTCTGGTGGGTGGCCTCATGACGACGTGATGATGACTGCTCCCTGAAGATTGTCGGTGTTGGGGCCGCTGCCGGGTAAAAGATTCAAATCATGAAGCCCCCAAAATGACACGAAAGCTTAAAAATGCGTGACTATCGAGCGAGCGAGCGAACAAGCAAGAGAGAGAGAGAGAGAGAGAGAGAGAGAGAGAGAGAGAGAGAGAGAGAGAGAGAGAGAGAGGAAGAGAAATCGGTTCATATATTTGCTGATATCAGCCACAGATCATCACTGCGTAATAAAAGTAAACCACTCAGCAGCAATCGATATCGATATCTATTCTTCAGAAATACCTCATAATTCGTGAGAAATACTGAACACATTGAGAAGCACGAATGCACACGTCCAGAAGTATGGTGGATCATGTGTGATCTTGTCAAAGGAAAAAAAAAAAAAGAGAGAAAAAAAAAAAAAAATCTACTACTCCTCTGGCATTGTTTTTGCGTTGTTGCATGTGATTGATTATTTAAATCATCTTGTACGTGTACAATTTAATCAAAACAATGAGGATAAATAAACAAGTAAAAAATAAATGACATCATCATCATCATCATCATCAACTACAACAATAACAACAAATGAATTAAAAAATACAAAGAGAAACATGCTAATAAAAGTCACCCAAGCATTTAAGCCAACGATTCATCTGTCGATGAACTGTAACAGAGAGGGGGAAAAGTCACATCATCACAAACAGAATTATGATACAACGAGTCCGAAGTGCGTTTCAAGCGATCAATTCCATTTCCTCGCTTTGGGCAGCCACTCATGCGTGTCCCACACAGCCCCTGCCTGAAAGATACCATGACTTCAGCTTGATGTTACACGTTTCGGAGGTAAGGTAAGGTAAGGTAAGGTAAGGTAAGGTAAGGTAAGGTAAGGTTGCTTATAGCCCAGCCGACCGCAAAGGGCCATATCAGGGCTGTCACCGCATTGAAGTCAACTCACAAACACGTCTTGGAGCTTTTGTTCCTCCTCAATAAATCTCAAATTAATGCAATATGCATAAAAGGAGAGAGAGAGAGAGCGAGAACGGAGAGAAACAGATACATAGATAGGTAATTGATAGATAGATAGATAGAGACATTTTCTGGAGAAACAGATATATATATAGATAGGTAGTAGAAAGGTAGATGAATACATGCATATTCTTTCTATAGATAGATAGAGACATTTTCTGGAGAAAACATATATAATAGATAGGTAGTAGAAAGGTAGACGAATACATGCATATTCTTTCTATTCATGTGTCTGTGTGTTCCGGGTCTCTCAAGCCCCAAGCATTCAAGCATTCCCTGGCCTGCTGAAGAGGAGCCAGCGCTCTGAGACGGTGTCCGGATGAGGCTGAAGCCATTCTTTTCATGGCCTCCTGTGGGGCTTTCCAATGTGGGCTCGTTGCATGGTGTGGATCGCACCCAAAGGGCATTGGACGGTCAAGTAGGCTTCCCACAAGCAAGTTTAGATCGTTCTATCTTTCGCAAGTCTACCTGTTTATTTCCTGAATATTCTTTCGAGATTGGAGAACGGATTACCTCCGCTTGTTTTCTATGAGAGAGAGAGAGAGAGAGAGAGAGAGAGAGAGAGAGAGAGAGAGAGAGAGAGAGAGAGAGAAATCTTTTCAGAGTCCATAACCGCTTATTTGGAGAAAGAGAGAGAGCAATAGAAAAAGAGGGGAGAGGGGGGATGGGGGGAGTGAGGGGGTGAGGGGGGGGGGGGGGGGAGGGAGGGGGAGTTCCCGTGTAGACGAAACGATCGACGTCACAAGGACTATGATTATGTCACAGCTGTCACACTCAACACCCACTCAAGTCCCCACTTGCTCCGCCTCCCCTTCTCCCCCCCCCCCCCCCCCCCCATACACAGACAGACAGACAGACAGACAGACACACACACACACACACACACACACACACACACACACTCACAAGTGTGCAGCGTAACCACCAACACCAACACAGATCACCTTACAGGATGTGCCCCTCCCCACTCTGATCCAGATTTCCTATGGAGCTTTGGGGAAGGAGACGTGGGGGCCTAGACCTCTTAAAGGTCTGTGTCGTGGGGGCGGGGTGGAGGGACTGTGTCGTGGCGGCTGGGTGGAGTCACCCAAACAAAACAGGATCACTGCATGGGGGGATCTACAGAGGCAACAGCGGATGTATGGGGCATTGCCAGTGTCAAACCTGCAATCTTGTTCTGGATGGAAAGCGTAGTGTTCATCCCGATGAACAGATTCCTTCCAAAATCTGCTTTAATAAGAGGTGTGTGTGTGTGTGTGTGTGTGTGTGTGTGTGTGTGTGTGTGTGTGTGTGTGTGTGTGTGTGTGTGGCTGCGCGCGCGCGTACGGGTGCGTTTAACGTCTATGTAGACGAGAAATCTTGAAATGAAGTAAGGAACAGTAAACGGGAAATAACCAACAAGTTCGGCGACTCTTGCTCGCATGATAATTACACACCCATAACTCTGAACGAATGGCGCCTGCGACACCAAATCGCCCAGCAAAAGTGTTGAAAACAGAGGACACAGAACAAACATGAAGATATCTGCAACCCCCTCATCCCAAGAAAAAGTCCAAGCTTATCCATATCCCTGTACCTGACACACGCACACTGTGACAACAACCGGAGAAATGAACAAGTACAGATGAATATCAACTCACACAGCCTTTTCGGTCTGAATTATAGTCAAACAGAACACGCTGACGAGCAGAAACAAATACAGGCAACCTCCCTTTGACTGGTATGAACGGAAATCTTTAATGAAATAGGGAACAGTACACAGTAAATACGACCATGTAGGATAACTCTTACTCCCATGATCAGATAATGTAGGCCTGCAACTCTATGATCAGATAATTGTAGGCCTGCAACTCTAAACGAATCCGGCTACGAGATCAAACACGCTGTGCCAGACTTGAATCAATGTTAATCCATGTTTGTTAATTTCATCGGTTGTTGCTGTGCTGTTAGGTAGAAGGCATATGGGCAATGTTGGAACATCCTTCTTGGGGGAATGGTTCCCTGCTTGTTCTGGGTCCCCTGTGCTACATGTGTTAGGTAGAAGGCATATGTGCAATTGGAACATCCTTCTTGGGGGAATGGTTCCCTGCTTGTTCTGGGTCCCCTGTGCTACATGTGTTAGGTAGAAGGCATATGGGCAATGTTGGAACATCCTTCTTGGGGGAATGGTTCCCTGCTTGTTCTGGGTCCCCTGTGCTACATGTGTTAGACAGAAGGCAATGGGCAATGTTGGAACATCCTTCTTGGGGGAATGGTTCCCTGCTTGTTCTGGGTCCCCTGTGCTACATGTGTTAGACAGAAGACATATGGGCAATGTTGGAACATCCTTCTTGGGGGAATGGTTCCCTGCTTGTTCTGGGTCCCCTGTGCTGTAATTTCTGCTAGGCGGTTTGGTGTCGTAAGTATCATTCGTTTGGAATTATGGGCGTGTAGTCCACCTTGTTTCGTATTTATGTAGAAATTCACTTCGACGAGGTGACGACCCTGATATGTCCCTTTACGGTCGGCAGGGCTGTGAGCATCATCAATTGACTACACTGGCATGTGATGTTCATAGTTACTTTGTTTTAAACACTCCAATACGCCACGAGGGTTAACCAGGCATCAAATGTGTAATTATGCCTCTTGTAACATGTACACTGTTAAAGGCACTGATCGTCAGTCAGGAATAATGCACAAGGGTAGTAGATTTCCATTGTAGACAACTTTCAGGAGGCAACAAAATCCATAATCATTTAAAACATACCGTTCTTCGGATCGTTAGGGTCAGAAGCAATCAAAATTCTTATTTGGGCATCAAAACTTTACTGCTCTCGACAATTCTTTTACAATCTTGCAATAGTTCTCTTCCTTGAAATACATGCGTTACAGGATATTCAACTACAACTCAACACAATACATTGTCAAGGACACAAACTACCCTTATAAAATGTACAGCGCCTACATTTTCCGATGACAGAAGTGCGTCTTTCTAACAGACATTTTTGGAGGACATTCCAATAAAAAGAAAAGAGATGTACGAAAACTAAGTAAAAACAATGGGCATCGTTTTTTTTTACACGCTTACCCACACCCACTTGCGCTCTGGCACACATGCATACTCCCATGCTTTTGTCTTCTTTGTTTTTTTGCGCAAAGGTTGTGTGGTACATATCATTTATCACGGCACATCCTTATGATTGAAATATTAGTTGTGAATTTCGTTCATGAACAGCGCCCACTACTAAGTCTCATTCTAACCTTACATTACTGTGTTGGTCAGATAATTGTGCTGCACGCGTTTTCCTCGCTGCAAAGAAAAAAAATATCACTGTTAAGTATGCCAATATTTTTGTACAATAACTGTTACAAGAATTATGTACCATATTCTAAGATGAAACCGCTTTAGTTTTACCTCTTCTATTGTGTTCATTACTTTTGGCATAGTGTTCCACTGTACTACATTGTCAACATTTCTTTCCCAGCTGAGACATCATTTTATGTCAAATATTTCCTTTTTACCAAGCAGTAATAAACTTTAAACTGTTTGCAATACTGCACAGCGCTTTCGACAATCTCTTTTCACCGTAAACCTTCGTCATGCATTTCCGTTTATAATTATGCATGATTCTATATTACCAATGAAATATAAACACAGATTTTCGACCATCTTTACAAAATCAAAATGCGCAAGTGTTGTTCTCCACTCCCCCCCCCCCCCCCCCCCCCCATTACGATTCAAGATAACTGAATCAAAGCTTTTTCCGAAGTCAGTTAAACTAGCAACCGTGGATGGTCTTTCTTTTCGAGGCAATCGATCATACAGTATATGATTATCAGCTTGCCTTGATGTCCCTGTCAAGTATGAATCCCGTTTGATCTTCGTTTATCAATTACGAATCCCATTTGATCTTCGTTTATCAATTAAGAATCCCGTTGATCTTCGTTTATCAATCATGAATGAATCCCGTTTGATCTTCGTTTATCAATTATGAATCCCGTTTGATCTTCGTTTATCATCTTCGTTTATTCATCAGTGTTTGGTAACATTCTATTAGCAATGCACGGTGATCAAGTTTTGTCAGTTCTTCTCCCTCTCGTGTGCCGTCACACTGACAGTCCGTGTCTGAGACGGACCTCGCTGTTCTCTGGAGCTCTCTCGGACAATCCTCTACAGCTTCGGGCACATCCTCCCTCCATATGGCCATCATCTGTCTCCCAGAGGTGCTTGGGGTGGCCAGTTCTGCAGGATGTGCCATGCCGTCTGCTTCACATGCCTAAAGGGGTATGGACAATCGTCAGCTTGTGGTGCATATGGTTGTTGAAACTCTGCGTGTCCTGTCTGAAGCCTGGAGATGACTGCTCTCTGCTCTGGACAGATGTGCGGCATCTCTTTCTGCTCTCTGTCTTCTAACACTTAAAAATGTTTTATCACGGTCTTCTGTTTCTGAAGGGCAGCTTGTCTCTCTGTCTGTTCATTGACTGTTCCCAGCTCAGCAAGCTGGTACCAATTCATTTCTCATGATGTTACAGCTGGGAGGTATCCACTCCGACGTAATCAGTCTGTCTACCACAATTTTATTTGGTAATTTAAAGATGAGATAGTAAAGTTGCCCATTACAACTTATTGCCTTTATGATAGACCAGTTGTGCATCAACAATATGATACCAGTATTACGCATGCTATGATTCCCTTTACAACCATTTCGAGCACAAACATTCTCTCACAAAAAACGCAAAATGTATTACATAAACAAAGTATAACGAGGAAGAGTTTCACCATGTTGTCAACTTGGGAGAAGTTCTCATCATATCTGCATATACAGCAAGGCTCGCCAGTTGCACAACTGTTATATTACAACATTCCCAGACATCTTATGTACGGGTTTTAAATCAGCAACATCAAATAAAAATAAAGAAAAAAAAAAACGTTAAAAAATCCAACAAAGACAATCCAATGGATTGGATGCGCGCCTGTAAGCAATCACAAACCTTACCTCCATAGAGTCTACAATATGAAAAAAAGATAACTCATACCTCTCTCTCTTTCTCTCTCAACACACACACACACACACACACACACACACACACACACACACACACACACACACACACACACACTGCTGAACAAGTCAACTGTGGAGGAAAAGAATATCAGGCTAACACTTTCTTTGTCATCAACATAATGACTCGGCGAAGATGGGCTGGGATGGGATGGTGTGGACGTGAGAGAGGGAGGGGGGAAAGTTCAATGGGAACGAAAAACTATAGCATTTTAAAACGTAAACATTCAGCCCTTTACTAACAACATATAGGTACTATCAAAGTTCATCTTGAAATAGAACTATTTTCATCACCTGCAATGAGTTGCCTTTTGTCAATGGAACCTGGCTGAATGTTTCAGTCTTTACTTGGCACCGAATGGAGATAACAGCTACCCATAATTCTGTGGTATTCTCGCCATCAAGGGCTCAAAAAGAATCCAACGGCGTCCCAAAGAAATCAGTGACAGGCAAAAAAGCAAAATGAGAAGAAACGGTAATGAATAAGTTAAATAAAAGAAATCAATAAATACAGCATAAAGATATACAAATATAGGGTGGACTCTTTGAGCCTACACTTGATGATCCATTTAAGGATCAAGTATGGCCAAGAGGTGTCAACAGTCCGCGTTCAGCTCAGTTGTTTGATAACCCAAGCATTGTAAGTCACCTTGTAAGTCAGTGATAGCAGCTAAGAATTGTATACATACAGAGAGAGAGAGAGAGAGAGAGAGAGAGAGAGAGGGAGAGAGAGAGAGAGAGAGAGAGAGAGAGAGAGAGAGAGAGAGAGAGAGAGAGAGAGAGAGAGAGAGAGAGAGAGAGAGAGAGAGAGAGAGAGAGAGAGAGAGAGAGAGAGAGAGAGAAATTGGAAGCAAACCTTATACCAGTCAAGGTCATATCATATCTTGATATCACAGGTATAATTATATGTGTCCAGGTACGCTCTCTTACGGACAAAATCATATTTTTTCAAGAAGTACAGTATTATAGCACATCTATACTTGCTCTACGAAGTGCGAAAAGAGACTGTTGTCTACACAGCTGCATAACCGTCCAAAGCATGTCAGTCTCATTTTTCCATGACAACTGTTCACAAACAGAACAGCTGTATCAGCATGGAACGAACCCTCTTCATGATCGTACTCTAAAACTATGGTCAGACTTCTGTCATATCAGCTTCAGGCTCTTACGAGCACAGCTGTGCCCGGGCCAGAGCGTGTGTGGCGTTGGGTGGAACTGTCCATGTTTATCATCATGATACATTCAGATAGAAGAATAAGGACCTGGTCGACCTCAATTACCTCGTCTCTTTAGCTTATGCGAGCAGAGTTTTTAGTTTTAGTTTCCTTAAAGCTCAGCTGACCACAAAGGGCTCTTTCGGAGCTGTCACATTGAAAAAAAAAAAGAAAAAAAAGGAGGAAATTCACTTTCGTCGCGAAAAAAAAAAATCAAACCCAAACTTATGGATAGTATATACAACAATGCATAGCCTTTAAATCTTGGTATCCATTAGGGGAAAAAAACTAGCCATGCCCTGTGCACTAGTCACTCTGCAGTCAGATCAAAAACAAACATTAATTATAACGTCACATGAAGAAAAGGTCAATGAATCCAAAGTGATACAAAAACAGCACAAAACTGCACTGCCGAATGGGCAGCTATTGCCCGTTCCAGTGGTTGAACCCTCACTACCAAGTCGCCAATGGACAGCTATTGCCCGTCATGGCTGAACCAAGTCGCCAATGGACAGCTATTGCCCGTTCCAGTGGTTGAACCCTCACTACCAAGTCGCCAATGGACAGCTATTGCCCGTTCCAGTGGTTGAACCCTCACTACCAAGTCGCCAATGGACAGCAACTGACCGTTCCAGTGGTTGAACCCCCGTTCCGTTCCAGTGGTTGAACCCTCACTACCAAGTCGCCAATGGACAGCTGACCGTTCCAGTGGTTGAACCCTCACTACCAAGTCGCCAATGGACAGCTGACCGTTCCAGTGGTTGAACTCTCACTACCAAGTCGCCAGTGGTTGACCGTTCCAGTGGTTGAACCCTCACTACCAAGTCGCCAATTCAGCACACCGTTCCACACACACACACACACACACACACACACACACACACAAAAAATAAAAATTCTTGAAAAAATTGTAGGTGAATGAATCACAAATGCACCAGAACAAAACAAAGTAAAAACGAGGCAAACACTTCCGCCGTGTAGATTTTCGCCCAGTGCATTTCTGCATGGCATTTTTTTTTTTTAAAACCGTGGATTACATCTAGCCCGGGGGTAAATGCTAAAGGTGGGGTTTTGCCCACCTCACCCGAATAATATGATACCAAACTCAAGATGGTGATTCATGCACATTCGTCATCTAATTATGTACTCAATGGGGATCATCATGTTCCGTTGACGTTTAGTGATTTTGACTTATTTTAAGCGTGTGCATTTAATAATACAATGCAAGTCATGTGTGTGTGCGTGTCTGTGGCATGAGAGAGAACAACGCTACATTTTTATATTTTTTCATGCCTACATTTAATGATACAATATTACATTCAGTGTGTGTGTGTGTGTGTGTGTGTGTGTGTGTGTGTGTGTGTGTGTGTGTGTGTGTGTGTGTGTGTGTGTGTCCAACAGAAATATGGTCTTATTTTAATAGTCCGTGCGTGTGCGCGCGCAAGCGCGCGCGCGCGCGCGCATGTGTGTGTGTATATATATGTGTGTGTGTGTGTGTGTGTGTGTGTGTGTGTGTGTGTGCGTGCGTGCACACGCTCGCTATTCTCAGAGAGAGAGAGAGAGAGAGAGAGAGAGAGAGAGAGAGAGAGAGAGAGAGAGAGAGAGAGAGAGAGAGAAAGAGAGAGAGAGAGAGGGGGGTGGTGGTGGTGGTTAAAAAGTCATCACGAGAATACAAAAGCAGTGAGCTTCGGTGAGAGCTGAATCCCCCCCCCCCCCACCCCCCCTATCAAAAACTACCCACCCTACCACTCTTCAGCAGAAATTCAACTCGGCAAAGTCCATTCGGCGAAAGTCCTTGCCTTAACGAAAAGGACTAGGCAAAGAGGACAGGCAAAGGAAACTGTGGAGCAGCCAACATAGGTATGAACGTCAGAACAGCATGTACCTCTTCTTGTCCAGTTGTTGGCAGAACATTAAAATCCTGGCGTTAAGTCCCATACCTGAGAAAGCTGCTAATAGAATAAAGTGTACAGAACTCTTCTGTTAGCAGAACACTAAAATCCCTGCCTAAGTCCTGTACCTGAGAAAGCTGCTAACAGAATGAAGTGTACTGAACTCTTTAGCAGAAACACTAAAATCCCTGCTTAAGTCCGACACCTGAGAAAGCTGGAAATAGAATAAAGTGTACTGAATTCTTTTGTTAGCAGAACACTAAAATCCCTGCGAAAGTCCTACACCTGAGAAATCTGGAAAAAGAATAAAAGTGTACTGAACTCTTTTAGCAGAACACTAAAATCCCTGCACAAGTCCTATACCTGAAAAAACTGCAGATTGAATAAAGTGTACTGAACTTTTTCCTTATAAATATTATCTCCAAAGAATACAGAATACTTTTCTATCTCACAGGCAAAGTCATTTGTGTGTGCTGAAAAGGTTATGAACTTGTACAGCAATTTCTGTCCATTCAATATAAATATAACGAATAAAACATCTCTCTCTCTCTCTCTGACTTAATGAAAGCATATAAGCACATTGGCAATATCTTAAACATGCAAAATCACAGTCAAAGAATAGGCAACAGTTTATGCCACTGATTTCATAAACATGTGTCTGAGTAGTTTAATTATTGAAACACACACACGCACGCACGCACACACGCACACACACACACACACACACACACACACACACACACACACACACACACACACACATGGAATGATGTACACTTTAAACATACGCACAGACGCATCAGTAAAAAGAAATGAGTAAGAGAGTGCACGCAATGCGAGGAGAGTAGGCACACGCTTGAACAGAACTCTCACTTCAGTATCAATTGTTCAAGGGCTGGACTGATTCGGATTCAAACTGCATGTACTTCAAGAACGATTTGAAATACCTGACGGTTTTGACAAAACACTTCAAACTTAACAACCACCGCCTCCACAACAAAACAAACAAATGAACAAACACCCCTAGTGTGATAAGCTTTTTACATTAAGACAAATATCGATTCAGTTAGAGAAGAAGCTTTGTAGTCTCTTTCTTCCCTAACGTGTTTTCATGTTAGTTTTGGTTTGGGATTTACTAAAAGCCCAGCCGTCCACAAGGGGTCTTTTTGTGGCAGTCAGCGCATACAGAAAGAAAACAGTCCTGTCTTAGAAGCAACAACAATGATTTACAACAACAAACACAATAGAACTGCACACAAAAGATATATATCAATTGATGGCACGATGGCTGAATTACTGACCTTAAAGCGGAAGCAGCTAGGCCATATTGACGGCATTAGCGAACATTTATGTTAGATTCGTCCCCCCCCCCCCCCCCTTCTCCCCCCCCTCTCCCCGTTTTTTGTGCATATAGACACAGCAGAACAAGTGTTTAGTGTCCACTCTGAATGCATTTGTATTTTCACTACGTAAAAAAAAAACGTTGGCACATTACGAATTGTGATTCATTCACACACACACACACACACACACACACACACACACACACACACACACACACGCACGTGCACACGCAATAAACGCATACACACGAGGAAAAAAGACTTTCAGTAATAAGGATTGGAAAAAAAACAGTAGACAGCCATGAAGAAAAATGTAACAAGTTAAAAGAGAGTGGCAGAAAAAAGGAAAACTAGTGCCACAGAAATCCCAGACGGTCCTGATAAATTTGTCACTGACAGAACGCCCTGTATTCCCTCCCAGTGGGGCTTCAAGTACCATGACAAGCATTCAGATGGCGGTATCAACGCTGTTTGTACTCCGTACTGGTATGGACATAATAATAGAAACAGATATGATAGAAGTCATGTTGATGATAACAAACAACAATAATGATGATAGTAATAATAATAATAATAATAGCAATAATAATAACAGTAATGATAATAACAATATTGATAACAATAACAACAATCATAATAATGTAAAGCCCAAAGCACGCTATGACTATAGCTGACCAAGAAAGCATAGCAAAGAACGATTGCCTTATCCGGACTGTCTTAAACTAGTTATCATACATCTTCTTCAAAAGTGTTTTTTGTCCCCAAGTTCGACATATAAAAGTCTACATTAACTGAATGAACCATGAAAAAGATCATCAAAAGCTATTCCGATTCCACGAATCATTAGTTCGTGTTACTAAATATCAGGTAAAGGGAGAAAACTGTAGTTTCTCTCTTACCTGAAGTCCGCGATCCACAGTCTGCTTCAAGAAGATCGCGGAGTTAAGCCATCAACAGACCGATTCTTAACTGAAATGTGAACGACTTTTCTCAACGGAAAGAGCACAACCTGCTAAATACCACTTGCTGGTGTTCAATTGAGACAGATGGTCCGGCCTACAGAGCTTGGTTGGGGACTTTTCAACAGGTTGTGAAATCATTTTTTTTACAATGTCTCTCCATGATTTCTGAATTAATTTTCAAAGCATCATGAACTTCAATATCATAACCGTACCATGTGTCTACTTACCAATCAAGAAAGTCAACTGAAGTCAAACAATCAGTAACCACCACTAAATTTTCATCATACCGGAGTTTCTCGATCAGTCCCAAATTGATTCCAATTACAGGAAATTATGTATGTTCGTATGTTTACTTCCCTTTGTCCAGGCACAAATAGTCCCCGAGCATGTTGAGCGAATCCCAAAGCTAGGATTGTCGAGATACGCATAACCCAATCATCTTGGATCGCAAACTTATAGGTAACGCAATCAAAAAACCAAGGTAGGCCTAAGGATAGTTGAAATCGCTAACTAAAGAATCTAGGTTCGCGATCTCCATGTTCATTCAAGTAAGAACGGCCTTGATTTCATACATAAATAATGTGTGATGAATATTCCACTGCTTTTTTTTTTTATTTGGGCTGATTTACGTCGTCGGTTGGGCTACCTATATGTCTGGTATTACACTTCATTGATCAATTTCAATTATGAACTACTTTCCCAAAAATGGTGACTTCCTAATCTTATGTGTTCGTCGTGTATAATAGGGAAAAGTATGGTCAAAGTCCATTCGTATGTGGCTGGGAAAGTGTCATGAAAAAAGTAAATTTCGACATTAACTTACCACCGATCATACTGCTACTGCTGCTCTACTACGACTACTACTACTACGACTACTACTACTACTAGTAGCACTACTAACAACATCGACACTTACTTGGAGAGAATATAACACAATTTACCACAGCTCTCACAATTTACCACTCCATGGACATGCGGGAAAGCGCAGGCCTCTGCCAAGGTTGAACGATTGGATCCGCCCTTTGATTCCGATCAGAAACAAATGTTTATTGGAATCATCCTTGGGTAACATCATCCATCTTTCCGCCTTGATCCCTTCCTTAGGATGACGTCAAAACTACTGTCGCCTTTATCCCTTCCTTAGGATGACGTCAAAACTACTGCCGCCTTGATCCCTTCCTTAAGATGACGTCAAAACTACTGCCGCCTTGGTCCCTTCCTTAAGATGACGTCAAAACTACTGCCACTCTGGTCCCTTCTTAAGATGACGTCAAAACTACTGCCGCCTTGGTCCCTTCCTTAGATGACGTCAAAACTACTGCCGCCTTGGTCCCTTCCTTAAGATGACGTCAAAACTACTGCCGCCTTGGTCCCTTCCTTAAGATGACGTCAAAAACTACTGCCGCCTTGGTCCCTTCCTTAAGATGACGTCAAAACTACTGAAGCGATGGAACGAAGCCTGATGAAGTGGCCGGAGGAGCTGGAAAGAGTGGTCCGGAGGTTTCGTGCTGTTGCTGATAATTCTGGACCTCTCTTTGATTCGGACCCAGCGTCCTCAAGCCACTTTGTAATTTTTCAATGAATTCATTAAATCGGTTCAGACAGGTCTTTTTTTCATAATCTTGTAAAGCGCAGACCACACCAACAAGCTGAAGAGGGTCAAACATAAACTCCTCGGCAGAGGCAACTTAGACGAAGAGACAAAGCATCCGTATCAGTACAAACGTCCCCTGATCATAAGACTGACATCGTGACGACAGCTAAGGGACATTTGACAAATACGGCGTACTCACTTCAATTCATATCCATGTGCAAGATAAGGACACACACACAGCCATACATGTAAGACACGAGTTAAGGACCGAGATACTGTGTAAGGTTACAATAGGGTCTTCATGTTCTTAGGACAATCATCTAAAACAGCAGACCTGATTTGGCCTCACGTGGTCCGCTGGGCTATCAACAACATGAAATGAACTGAACTGAATCTAGAAGAACTTGCATGTTGACATTTTTGACACACCCAAAATGTGAACACACACACACACACACACACACACACACACACACACACACACACACACACACACAACACACCAATACGCACTCAGTTTGAATAAAACTATTTACACGAATGGATTACAAGAAAGGCATTCTTCAACATTTTCACGCAAGAAAGTAACAGACTCATTACTAAATATAAATGTAAATTTACTTAACCTATTACATACAATCAACAACGTCATTTATCGAATTACTGGCAAATATAAACATCATGCTTAGAAAAAATAATGTTCAGTTCATGGCAAAAGAAATATGCTAGAAGTCCATGCATATCACACACACATGCGCGCGCGCGCGCGCGCGCGCGCGCACACACACACACACACACACACACACACACACACAACACACATGGACATTCAAATCACTATATATACCAAGTCGAAATCTCACGAATACTTTGCGAAATTTCGGAATTGTAATATCAGTTAAATATTTCACAGGCAGCCATAAAGATTTGAAAGAACGATATGTTGAATATCTGTCACTATGAAGTATATTACTATCCCAGTTTTGTCTATAACGGTCAATCATACGTTATGTTCACGTAAGAAAGTTGTTGATAATTCACTCCACCATTTAACCAAACAAAAGGTAAGAAAGAGAGAGAGGGCAGGGGGGCATGCTGCATCTCAAACGCTTTCAATAACGTTTCAAAAGAAAAAAAAAAACATCTAAAATATTTAACTCATCATTTTTATGATCAGTCATCAACATCTCATTACGATAAAAAAAGGGTACTTTTGGAAACGTCTACGACGTGTGCGATCACAAAGATTCGAAGATTGTGTTGGGAGACTGGGATTAATAACAGAGGCACTTTGACTGACACATGACGAATACTGTGACTGCAGGATGACGGGCACGGGGTGGGGCGGGAAAGGAGAGGGACATGGGATCACAATTTCATCAACAACAACAGCAACTTCTTCTGCAGGACGATCAACGTCAAACTGCAGATGAACATGTCAAGTTTTGGGGGCTCCTAAATGTAAAAGCAAACAAACAAACAAAAGCCCAGAAATATTAGAAAAGAAAAAGAAACGTAGCAGGTGTTCCACTGGTCAGATGAATATCTCCCCCAAATCCCATTTATCATAGCGGTGACACACCTGAAGACCAGCTCAGAACGTGTACGTGGCAGTCAGCATTAGCACTCGCAGACAACATATCAACTTCTCACTTCTGAAAAAAGACTACCGACTACTTACATGTCTACGGTGCTAACATCCCAACTTCTTTTTTCCTCTCTTCTCCTTCCAGCTCCCCCTCTCCTTGCACTCCCCCTTTTATTCGCCAT
>JADBJO010000101.1:97500-110000 GCA_016801955.1 Conus betulinus | reverse complement strand
CACTTGTTCTCCGTTTGGACATTCCGCCATGATTGATTGAAAATAAGCCTGGCGAGTATCTGTTTAACTTAACACTTCTATGATTTTAGACTGAGTATTAATGCGTATAGTTTGAATAATTGTCTGATGCATTCGAAAGAAAACAGTGGGCCGTTCGTATTCATTCCATAGGTCTCCAGCCCATGCTGATAAACATTTGTATTTTCTTGATGTCCAGTTTCTTAATGCCTGGTAGGACTTCTTTCAGTTCCTCCTCGTCCAGCGAGGCCAGTAGTCTTCCATCCACCTTCTCCCGTCGGAGAATCTCAACAGTCTCCTTCGTAAGACCCACGTCCTTCAAGGCATTCGCCAGGTCAGCCACCGACATGTTACTGGTTCTCTCTCCCCTTTCACGTCTTTCTCCTCCACCAGACTTTTCCGGCGCGCCCGAGTCGGACACTCGCGACCTAAAGTTTAAAAATGTTGCCCCTAAAGGGAGATTATCTTCAGCACTTAACTGAGACATGGCAGAATACCTGGACTTGACACAGGCTTGAGGCTGCTGTGTGGAATTCTGATGGCGAGAATCTTCAGGAACGTGAACATAGTCCTTTGGGTCGCCACGCAGACTGTTCGCACACGGATGCAGATAGCCAAATTTAGGAGAGCCGTAAATTTTACACGGCTTCGGAGGAATGGGCAGTCTTGCATCCTCTTCCCCACTAAAGTCCGATTGAAAGGACTCCCTGGTATTGGGAATTTCATCTGGAGTGCCAGCCCTATCAAAAAAAACTGGGCTTTTTGGGCACAGGTGGCGGTTTCCTTGGCGTGACGGGGGGCGTGGAGGGGGAGCTTTGAGATAACCAAACATGGTGGGAGGATTTTCAAACTTGTCCCGAGAAGCTCGTGGGATTGTCATCAGATATGTCAGAAACGCTGTTAGAAACAGACAGTCTCTCTCCACACAGGCGAAGATTGTGGATATTTTCATACACAGCTTCCGAGTCATCAGTAGAAGAGGCCTGTTCCATCTCTCTCTGCTCTACGTTCTGATCAAGCAGGGCGTCTTTTGTCTCAGACACTGGTGTGTCAATGTCACTACCACTATCGCCAGAAAGCTGTTTCTTTGTCAGCTTACGTCCGTCAAAGTAAGTAAACGCTTCTCTCTGCATATGGACATAAGGTTGGTCTGATGAATCCAGAGATGACATCTGGTGGTGACTTGAGAGCCATCTAGAGGCGTATTCACATGACTGAGCACTGGAGGTGTCGCTGAACATCCATGATGGATTCTCAAACACGATGTCATGAGGGTTTGGGGCAGCATCAGCGTCAGGGAATGGTGGCGATAGTTGGTGCTCGGGGAGCCCATGCCTGGGAACGGCGTCTGGGAAGAGTGTGCTCTTCTTTTGGGTGGAGGTGTGGGAGCTTTCTGTCCGTCGCACGAGTCCTGTCTGACTCCCTCACGTTTCGTTCTGCCCGTAGATGTCATAATCTCATACTGTTGAACATCTGCTGATAATGGATTCTGCCACTGGTTCACTGGGAGTAATGTAGATGACGGTACCTTGTAGATGACTTCCTCAGATTGATGACAACTGTCCTGACTGCCGCTCACGGTGTTATAGTACGCCGTTTGGCTGTCAAAGTCTGTGCTCTCTGATGTAGAAACAGCACCACCATCTAGTGTGGAAAGAAGAAGCATTTCCTCTGAGTACCGGCAGTGTAAGGTAGTTGTCAGCCAAAGCGATACTGGATAACCTCTGAACGTCACGATGTTCTTTGCGTCGTTTAGGGCAGTGCTGGAACAGGCGTTGATGGTTTCTCAGCTGCCTTCTCTGATCCGATCCGATTCAACAGTCTCTGTTACCTTAGCTTCTCCATTCCAAATCTGCGTATACGTACATCCATCAGATCGGTTGTGACCGATCGGCTTGTTTGCTCTGGGTTTTGGGGGCGTTGGTGGTGGAGTTCTCGTGTCGGGACGTGAAGGCTTTGATTCCTTTGATGGTGACTGTTGATCAGCATTTTCATCCATTGTCATGTAGTGGCCATTAGACAAAGTGTCATAGGAAGGCTGGGCAGGGCTTACAATCGGTGGGAGGGATCTGGTTTCTATATTCAGTGAAGGTGAAGATTTGCTGGGCCTCAGGGGAAGCGACTCGGCTGGCTCGGGCAGATTGTAGGTTTTGTCTTTTCTCAATACTGTAGGAGATGTGGAACTAATGGTTGAGGAGTCAAGTGGTGGGTTTGCCTCAGAAAAAAGATATAGATTTCTTGAATTTTTTTATTACTTGACGCACGGGAAGACAAGACAGGAGATTTGGATGCGGTTTCCGGGGGACAGAAGAGCTCCTGGTCCTCAACAATACTCGGTCTCGGTTTGGAAAGTTTTGACTGGATATCCATGCTTTCCGACAAAGACACGGTTTCGCTGTCATCTCTGCTCTCCTCCTCCTGGACATCACTGAAAACGCCATCTTCTTCATTATTCACATAGCAGGCAACCTTCATGTTCCTCATGTACGTGCTAGCCCTTCCTGGCAGAGAGCTTTGGCGCTTTTGTATGCACGTGATGACAGCAGTTCCATCGTGCACCTGGCCGTGTAAAACTTGAGATCCGTGTCGATGGGAACGTCCAGCAGGATGTTTCTGATGTTGAGCATCGTGCAGCCAATGACAGAACTTTCTATCTGAGCACTGCGCAGCATCAGAGTTCCCGTGAAGGAGCAAGGCGTTGCCGGCGCACATCCAAACAGCAGCTTGACCATGCAAGGGAAGCGGTAATGAGTGCAGATGTCCTTCAAGCGCAGGATGGGAATCCTGGGGGTGCCGTCGCCCTCAGTGGTCAGCACGTAGAAGGTGCCTCGGTTCTCCACCGGCAGGTACAGCTCGCGATCGGTCATCGGTGCACAGCAAGAACTTCTCCTCCTTCTTGATCGTCTTCTTGCCGCCAAACAGCTTGGACTTCTTCACCTGAACAAGCAGCACGACGTCAGTCAGCCAGTTAATCAATCATCCACTTTAGTACAATTCAGAAGTCGAGGACGTTACCAAGTCTCATGATCATCGAAACAAAAAATCAGAACCGTGATAAAAGATCATCTAAAGAAAACGTCCAAAACTAAGGGGTGGGGACTTCTTGGGGTGGGTGGGGGACAGCACGATCTTCTTTTGAAATTAGTCAGATCAAATGTATCATATCATTTCGGTGAGTCATAAGAAAGTCTGTAAGAAAACTCACGTGAACTCCCTACCAAGTCGGAAAGGATGTCATGTTTTGTATGTAATACCTAATGGACACGATCTATGCTGATTAGAAGTGATTTGGTGATCAGTCTCGGTTTGTGTGTTGGGTGTCACAAAGTTTCTGTTCCAGAGCGTGACAGGGGCGTGACACGATCTATGTCATTAGAAGTCTCGTGGTGTGTTGGGGTCACAAACGTTTCTGTTCTAGAGTGTCACACGATCTATGCTGATTAGAAGTCTCGGTTTGGTGTGTTGGGTGTCACATCGTTTCTGTTCCAGAGCGTGACACGATCTATGCTGATTATAGGTCTCGGTTTGGTGTGTTGGGTGTAACATCGTTTCTGTACTAGAGCGTGACACGATCTATGCTGATTAGAAGTCTCGGTTTGGTGTTTTGTATGTCACATCGTTTCTGTTCCAGAGCGTGACACGATCTATGCTGATTAGAAGTCTCGGTTTGGTGTGTTGGGTGTCACAACGTTTCTGTACTAGAGCGTGACACGATCTATGCTGATTAGAAGACTCGGTTTGGTGTGTTGGGTGTCACAACGTTTCTGTTCTAGAGCGTGACACGATCTATGCTGATAAGAAGTCTTGGTTTGGTATGCTGGGTCTCACAACGTTTCTTTTTTTTTTTTCCCCCCAAAAAAGGTGATTTTAATCAAATGAAGTTAGAGCTGACAGGAGCACAGAAAGCGGACAGTGCGCAGAAAACTGAAGAAAATGAAAACAGATCATAGACATATCAATCACATATCAAACTCATAATTATAAATGACTAAGACTGAGGGAAGAAAAACAGTGTGACACGATCTATGCTGATTAGAAGTCTCGGTTTGGTATGTTGGGTCTCACAACGTTTCTGTTCTGTTCCAGAACGTGACACGATCTATGCTGATCAGAGTCTCGGTTTGGTGTGTTGGGTGTCACAACGTTTCTGTTCCACAGTGTGACACGATCTATGCTGATCAGAGGTCTCAGTTTGGTGTGTTGGGTGTCACAACGTTTCTGTTCCACAGTGTGACACGATCTATGCTGATCAGAGGTCTCGGTTTGGTGTGTTGGGTGTCACAACGTTTCTGTTCCAGAGCGTGACACAACAGCTGAAGTTGAAAACTGTTGGGGTGCCATGTTTGTACAGTCTGACAGACACAGCCTGAGAAGCCAATGGTCACAAAGAAGACCTTGTCGAAGTGTGGAGTGCCGAATTCACAACAGAATTGAAGAAAATCCGTTCTGCATCGTCTTCAATTGCGAAGACCTGCCCGTCTGTCCTCAGGTGTCTGTCAGGTGTCCGTGCAGCCAGGGACAGACAATCAACACCGAACGAAAAACTTGGAACTAATTGGATGTATACCAAAAAATGCACCGTGTTTTTGGTCTGTAGATAACTGTATGCTAAGCGGAAAAAGGGGGGAAAATGCTTCCCTTGAATTTTGGACTGAAGTAATAAGCTGCTGTGTCAAATGGGGAGAGAGTGGACAGAAACGTACACAATTACACAAGGGCGATAAAATGAGAGTGGGAGAATGGATGCAGAGGAAAACGGTTGTCCTGTTGAGAGCGTAACAGTCACAAAAATCACGAGAAAACACGGATCGTACAACTCCGGAAAGTAGAAATCCGCGAATAGCATTCACCGATCAAAGGGCATTTTCTATGAAAAGATTTCTTTTCTTCCCTCTTGTTGTTAAAGGCAACGTTCATATTGCTTATATCCAAGATTGAAATATTCATACACGGAAAGCTCAATTACAGACTGGATTGTTTAAACTTTCTATACTTCCTCTCTCCCTTATTTACATACGACAACATGCGGCAGACCACGCGATTCACCGAGTACTCGACACTTTTTTGAGAATTATCGTCGCTTGGAGTAAACAGTGCATTTTGTGGCAGACTCCACATAGGACCCCTTTCGCAGCAGTTGTCAGAATTCCTTTCGCAAGCTTATCTGCTATGAACATGTATCATACCGCAGCTCTCTGTTCCTGACCTGTCTAACTGGAACAGCGGAGAGTAGAAGACACAAAGGGGGACAGAAACGACTTGGAATGGCAACATAAACAATGCCTGGCCACACGACCTCTCTATCCTGTCGACTACGGCTATGGACAAACCCCATGGAAGTTACTGATGACCCACATGCCCACTGTTACGCCACAATCATGCACGCTGCGGCCGTGGTTGGTAGAACCGCGCAACCACTAGGCTTTGAACATAAAGCCTCTGGTTAAAGCAATAACACAATCTCAGTGATCAACAAATATAAGAATGCATTAGAGATACTGAAGCGATGTCCCATATTCATTCATTTGCGTGTAGTGTTGTCTACACACATTCAAATTTATGCATGCTCACATCGAATGTTATTAAAGTGAAAGGACGTCTCGAGTGAAATGTACACAACAAAAATCACTTTGTGCCACGTGAAACGTGGCCGTCAAACTAATCAGACAAAATTAGAGATATTGCACGCAAGTTTACTAAGCTCTGTTTGCGTCTATTTCTACGGACCTGTGGTCATTCTGTTGATAAACCGACTTTTGTTTGTATATTCCACGATCATATTCCTAATCCCACTATGCTAAAGGGCTTTGTACACATCCGTAAGTAATAATACACATTAACTGTCGTCTTTGTACACATCCGTAAGTAATAATACACATTAACTGTCTTTTTTGTACACATCCGTAAGTAATAATACACATTAACTGTCTTATTCCTGTTTACTCCTGCTCCCAACACTAAAGGCTGTGAACACAGCCATTAACAGTGATTTACACTAAACGTCACGCATACATATTTAGCTCGTAGAAACACATCAAAAGAAAATAAGTCTGCAGGAAATCAGGTGTGTCGAAAATGCATCAGGACCAACTCCTTACAGACAAACAGTAACCGTCGCATCAGCAGCTATGGTGCAGTAGTGCTGAGAGATCGTTGGTTCGAGTCCTATCAGTGGCACATATGGTGGGAATTTTTTTTAGCCTTAACGGCTCCGACCCAGCCTTTTTGCGTGTGCTATGGGTTGAAATGGGAAGATTAGAACCTGACAGTCGATTGTTATTCACTTCAAGGATGTGTCTTTGACACTTTGCTCAAATTAGTTGACCTCGATTTAAGGTGTCTGTATATGTTCAGCCTGACTGATGCCGGAGCAAATCACGACAGGAAGCGCTGGGTACAGCCGTAGTAGTCTGGTACCAGAATGAACCTCCAGCGCATGATCTTGATCATCCTCACTGATCGTCACACAACATTTACATTCTGTACTCTGTCATGTTCTGCTGAGGTGACCCTCAGCTTCCACTGTCTTCTCACGTCCAAACCGGTGGTGACTTTGAGTCAAAGAATTCGTGTCGGCACGTTCATGGGGACAGTCGGTGAGTGGACGCACTGGAAGCCTTTGCAGGGATCGCAGCAGACACAAGTGACCATCACAGAAGTGACCCAGCAGCATGCAGCCGCTCCTTTACTGGGTCCTGAAGACGACCCGTGTGTTTACTGCTCCCTGAAGACTACCAGTGCTGGGGCTGCCACATGATGTGGGTGGGCCATGTGTCGCAAAGCCAGAAAGCGGCGTAGGAGTAATGGCATTTACAAAGCATGAAATGAGACAGAAAAATAGATGCCTACCTGGATGGTGGATTCGCCCACATACAGTTTCCCCATCCGTAGGACATCACCAGGGTACAACAAGCGAGGCTGGGCCGGCTGTCAGCCCCTGCGTTGTGGGAGGGCATCTGAACGGCCTTCACAGGTTCGTTTCCACCAATCAGAAAGCTCTCGCACTTGGACAGCCCCAGCTGCGCCACACTGACGGAAGTAGGGCACGACCTTTTCCGGTCTGACTTCGTTTGGTGGTCCCAAGACAGCAAACCAGCCTGAAAGAAGACAAGGAGGAAGTGTTCACACAAACAATCAACAAAATGGTAAATGGGGTGGTGGTACAAGTTACGGTGGTGACCATATTTGCAAAATGGGGCGGGAAGAAGGGGGGGGGGGGGGTTTTTATGAAACAGGATAAAAGACGACGAAAAGACAACAAATCAAAGCTGAATCAAAATACAACCCACCAATCTCCACATGTGTATAAATCCCAACCTCGAGCTTAAACTCCTTTCCTTTTCCTTCGATGCTAACACATACACGCGCGCGCACATAGACACACTCACATATCTATATACACGCACATAAGTCAAACACCAGAGATGAAATCATTCCTTTTTCATTTACACCCAATGCTCAGACACTACGAAGTATTACGTATGGAGACAAAATACACATTTCAGTAACACAAGGACGGACAGTGTGTGGAAATGTAGTATCAAAAAACATGTTTCGCTGGTTTTTGAAAGTAAAAAGGACTGGACGAACGGCGAGTAGGGAGACGAACTTTGTTCCAGATAACGGGTAGAGTACGGGAAAAAACTCACTGTCCCTTCTGTTTTGTCCTACATGTTGGAATGGACAAAATACACGTATTTACTACTAGGTAGCAATGGAAACCACAAGATCTACTGATTCAAAACGTCTCATACAGACAGTGTGGGGCAAAATCTGTAATCACATTGCATCAGACGAAGGCTGATTCACATCCTATTTCTCCGAGAGATCAGAAGCCTATGGAATTAAATCAGAAGAGGAGTGATGCGAATTTTCTTTGGGGCGTTGAAAATCAACCTATCTGCACAAATTATGAAATATTTCCCAATTTCCTTATCTGGGAGGCCAGCCAGGAATCTATCTGAGTAATCAAAAAGACAGAGAATGAGAAAGATTACCAGTGTCTTTGTGCTTAGCATGTGAGATAAAGGTGAGTTTGTTCAATTCTGCAGAGTCTGAGACATGTACATCGACAACAAAGTTTCTAAACTTTTTGCCTTCATACGAATCATAGACTGACTGGAATTATATCTATCACAAGTGAATAGGAAAAAGAAATATGTGTGTGTGTGTGTGTGTGTGTGTGTGTGTGTGTGTGTGTGTGTGTGTGTGTAAAGATTAATCTGTTAAGTGACACAATACCCTTCTACACAAAGAAACACACTCACAAACGCAGAGATACATGTGCCCGCAAGTGCGCGCGCGCGCGCGCACACACACACACACACACTCTCCCTCTCTCTCTCACACACACACACACACACACACACACACACACACACACACACACACACACACAAGTAAGTATATCCTACCACTTCCTCAACATAACTTTTTTCCTGTCCAAAATTACTTTGAGTGAAAAGATATTAACCCCGAAGGTGGACAGCCAGACAGATAGACGGACGGACGGACGGACAGACAGACAGACAGACAGACAGACAGACACACTTACCCATCCAAACCAAACGAATATTAACGACAGAGCATTTTCCAAGAGAGAGATATGCATTCGAATATTTGACGTCCCAGAGAATTTCTGTCCTCTTCGAACGAGACTTTAAATATGGTGGTTTAGTGCTTGTCCTTCGGATGCCCAGCCATCAGTATTCAGCATTTTGGTGCACAGCAGGCCAACCCATATAAAGGACAAAATAATATGTGTACAGTGTTAAAAAAAATCAAAAAAAAACATTAAGACTGGAGAGGAGAGATTAGAATAAGGAGACAGAGACTGAGAGAGAGAGAGAGAGAGAGAGAGAGAGAGAGAGAGAGAGAGAGAGAGAGAGAGATTGGACAAAAAAGGAAGAAGCTTCGGGTGGCATGACGAAAGAGGTGGCATGACGAAAGATCGTCTTGTGAAGACCACGATACAAATTACAGACAGCCAGTCCTATTGAAACAAAATGTAAACGCACTGCAGCGCGACACAATACAGTATTATATGACAGAAATAGCTGTTTCAGTGCGATTACACGATTACACTGGCCACACGGGGTGTCCCCACGCTAAAAGGAAGAACCCTGTCATGGGAAAAACCCCCAACAACAACCAAAACAAGATATAACTATCTACAACGATTCATATTACACAATGGCTAACCTACTGATATCCCTAAGCACACTGCACTACAACAAAAACACAGCGCAGTACAATAAGGTGCATGGTCCATTCGTGCTTAGAACATTAGATCGCCGTCGCATAAACCCTTTGTTTCTGTCTTGTGACAGACGTACAACCAATTTTGCTCTTCAAGATATGCGCCCGAAAAAAATGTCAAGTTCATGCGGGAGGGAGTATATGCATGATCCACCTTACTGCGCAGAACTGTGCACAAGCTGGAGATTAAGGAAGAATGCGGAAGGGGTGGAGATGAAGAGGAGACGGGCCTTGTTGGGAAAGGTGGGAAAGAGACAAGAGTGGGGCCGGGGTGAGAGGCCAATGGTAGGCGTTACCTGTGTTGGCGCTGAACCAACCCCCTGAAGACATTATAGAAGTCAGCGAAGTCATCAACAGCAAGCAAACAAACCAAACGAAACCCATCACATAACGATAGCACAACAGGCAAATTCTAGCCACGCTTCGTCCGATGAAATGTCACGACATTTTCACAACACTCAACAGCCCTTCCTAACCCCCACAGGGTGAACAGGGAAAAAACGTTTTGTCATTCATCTGTCGTGACATCTCTCGGTAGAACGTGCATTTTAGGCAGGCGGTTCAATTCGTCACAGCCAACCCCTGCGTCAGATTGGGGCAGAAGTCACCACGACCATTTCTGAGCGAAGCGCTACGGAAATGCAAGTTACGTTTTTCGTGCCCCATTATCAAAAAACCTGCCTTTCCCACATTCTTCTGCTCTTGATTTGAGATACACATCAATCAACAAACACTTTATACTATAATCGCCGTTGAAAATTACCCAAACTATTCCATACACACAGAAAACCCCAACGAGCGAGGAAAAACTGAGAGTCTGAAACATGCAGCATGACTCCAGCCATTACGATTTTATCAAGCCCCCAGCTTACTGGAATATAAGATTAAGTTTATTTGTGAATATGTTGACGCTTGAGATAAGTCGTCTTCTTCTGAAAGAAGTCACCGTAAGGGATATTTAAAAACTCAAAAATGAAAATAAAAGTGTAAAAACACACACACACACACACACTCACACACACGCACGCACGCACGCGCGCACGCACACACGCATACACACACGCAACTCTTTTCTTCCATTGAATCACACAGATTTCTCACAGAAGGTTCTTTTTTTCTGTATCTACAAACTGAAGGAAAGTTTTTGGTCCTGGAAAATAGGATGGTTGTCGGCAAAAGGTTACATTTGATATACGGACATATACGAAAACCGAGTGTCATACGTATAAACATAGAAGGATATACTTGACTACTTTGTTCCCCCCAGTTACTTAGAGCTGTGGTAAAAAGCCGGAATGAGAACTCACATGAAGAAAAAAACTACAACACCAACACAAACACACAATAAAACAAAAAAAAAAAAACAATTCAAACAAAAAAATGGCAGTCAAAGGAATTCAGTTTTATGCAAGTTATCTCATTTTCTGAAAATTATAATTCTTCAACAACAAAGCACCCCTCTCTGCCTCGCATTTTAAAACCAACAGACCGCCCCCCCCCCCCCCCCTCTTTTCCTCACTCACGGAAAAAGCTACTGACCTTTATAATCTTCGGGGATGAGAAGACAGTCGCCGACGTCCTTGAGCCTGGTCTCATTCTCGTGCTGCACGTGCACGACGTTGGAAGCCACCACCTTGCGCACCCTGCGCCGTGTGTGTAGCATCAGCGGCTGAGAGAGAAGTCGAAGTTGATGTGCTCCATGGGAGGGAGACACCTCCTGTCGCACATGACCACCACAGGGAGAGGTATGGTCCTCAAGATGGCACCCAGACACTGGGGTTCCTCTTCCCATTCTAATGGCGGAGGGGGAAAGGCCGGGGAGGTCATGGGGTCTGACGCAGCAGACTCCTGCTCCCCGCTGCTTTTCCGCGCGCTCTTTTTCATGTTTGTATCATACGATGCTTTGTGTGTATGTGTGTGTTGTTTGTTTTTGATGATCGACAGACTTTATGAAGAAATCAGACTCCCATCTTTAATTTAAAAGTGAACTTTCTTTTTTGGTCAAGAGGGACTGTCTTAAGTTGAAATGGAGTGCACTTCATTCTCCTAGTTGATGAACTGTATGGTTTCCTTTAAACTCACCGCACTGCTATGCAAACAGAAGCACAAAACCTGTTTGACGGTTCTGTCGTTTACTGAGGTCATAAAAGATCCGGTGTATATTGCAATGCGGGTTCATTCTTGTAAAGATGAGATCCGGAGTTCCGGACCTTCTCCTCCAGATCCTGTGGAATTAAACGAACGTAGTCATCATCAACACCTGCAGTCTTTGGCTCATTTTACTTTCACTTATTTATGAGGACAGTTCAGCTGTCCAAGCAAGATGCTCCTCTCCACGACCGATGGCAAAACAAAAACAACTGCATAGTGCGGATATTTGTCACACTGTGTTTAAGCCAATCGGGGGAGGGGGGCTAGGGAGGGGGGAGAAGGAGAGGAGAGTTCGTGTTTGGATGGAATATACAAAAAAAAAAAAAAAAAAATAACAGAATCCCATAAAACTGCCTGTTGTGATCGAACACTCCGTTAGCTTTGGCTTGTTGCAACACTCTGTAAACGTGTTCGTTTCTACAAATGTTTGGGAATGATACATGTGTAAAGCAGCTAGGTAAAGCTGCTATTTGATAATGAAACCTAAAAGGAGTTTAGAAACATCATAAACATAATCCTAAAATGTACAGTATAACTACGTGTTGTAAGTCTTGAGGGACTTGGCAAATTTGACACATCGGATCTTTGGCGTGGAATCGACGTGCAGTGTATATCAGCCTGTTGAAGATGTTATGGTGCTGGTAGATTAACGGCTCCGTCCTTGGATACTGCGTGACTGAAGACACGGCCAGGTAAGCCAGTCATCTGGAAAAAAAAGTCATTTCTTCATAATTTCTCTACCCCCTGTTCAAATCGAGAGAGAGAGAGAGAGAGAGAGAGAGAGAGAGAGAGAGAGAGAGAGAGAGAGAGAGAGAGAACAAAACGGAAGTATGAGTAGTCGTAGGATACAGTGCAATTCCATTACATCCTGTACGTCAACCTTTTTCGCGAGCGCGCACGGGCGCACACACACACACACACACACACACACACACACACACACACACACACACACACACATGCACGCACGCACGCACGCACACTACCATCATCATCACCACCACCACCACCACCACCACCAGCATCACAACAACACCAGAAAAATTATAGGGGGCTCTCCGTGCCCTGCTCTC
>JADBJO010000101.1:87500-92500 GCA_016801955.1 Conus betulinus | reverse complement strand
AGTTTGCGCTTGTCTCCACTGAAGGAGTGGGTACTGCCACAGTCCAGCGTCACATTTTTTTTTATTATCTGTCCCCGTGAATGCCCCCCCCCCCCCCCCAATCTTTTAAAACATTTCAAGAGGGAGGGTCGGTTCGCAGAAAAAAAAATTGAAGGGGAAAGGGGTGGTTAGTAAAGGGCCAGGAAACGTAAAGCGTTTTGCCAGGGCGAGGGGTTATATCTGTCTATTGATTTTATTTTTTGCACCTCTCTGTTACTTTCTTTGGGTGCGCTGTGGGCATGCACACTGCACACTGGATCTAACTTCCCGATTGGCAAGCAATTCAACCACTCCTCAAAGCCTAGTGGTGGGCAAAGGAAATGGGATCCTGGGTTCGCCAGCCATTATATTCTTGTACCGGATGTGCTCAAGGTTGTCTTCGCGTACGCTAGACATGGGATCCCGATTTTGCACGTCAAATATATCCTCGATCACATTTTGCTCGAGGTTGTCTTCGCCTACCTTAGAAATGTGATCCCTTTTTTCCATGTCAATGTATCCACGTCCTGGATGTGCTCGAGGATGTCTTCGCGTACGTTAGACATGGGATCCCGATTTTGCAAGTCAAATGTATTCTCGTTTTCAATTTGCACGAGGCTGTCCTCGCGTACATTTGAAATGTGATCCCCGTTTTGCACGCCAAATGTGTCGTCGTTCCCAGTTTGCAAGAGGTTGTCTTCGCGAGCGCAAGAAATGGGATTCAGGTTTTGTACATCTAATTTTTTTTTTCGTGTCCAATATCAAGTCAAGTCAAGTCAAGTCAAGTAAACTTTATTATCTCAGTTTGAGAAATTAATTTGTGGTCACACACATTCACAGCAAATAAACAATAATTTAGCCACATTACCCATTTTCTCACATATGACATACATTCATATAGAGGAATTTGGATTTCAATTAACATCTTCTCGGTTCATGAAATCAATGGGACAGGGGAATAAAACTTTGTTTAAATCTGACACTTCTGCATTTAACCCATCGATATCTTCGTCCTGACTGAAGAAGGTCATACTGATTTGCAAGAACGTGGGTCTGGTCACACGTAATCTTCTTCGCTTTACAAACAACACGGCACCTATAGCTCACTCAGACTTTTTTGTCTCTCACCAACGATTTTTCCTCCCACGTTCACCACTTTCTCAAGCACATTTCTGCTCTTCACAGTCAACCCACCATACCAACACATAAATGAGAAAGTTAAAACAGATTCCAAGAAGCATGAATAAAATGTCCGAAGAATGTCAGTATTCACATGAAATGATCGCAGCTTGCGAAGACAATATAATCTGGTTTGACATTTTTTGTGGACATACTCAACATGGGATTTAAAATTCAGCTTATTATCTATAAAAGTTCCTAAATATTTGTATGATGATTCAACACGTTCTACTTCAGCACCTTTGATAAAAAAATGGTGGTACAGCTTTTGGATTCTTTCTAAAATCAATCAACATTTCTTTCGTTTTTTTTTACATTCAGATCAAGATAGTTATGATCGCACCAGTCAACAAATCTTTGAACCTCCTTGAAGTAAACAGAATCAGAGTTGGAGAGATCCACAAGTGCTGAGTCATCTGAATATTTAATGTACAAAGTTGAATCACTTCCTGAACAATCATTGTGTACAGAGTAAAAAGCACTGGTGATAAAACAGTACCCTGGGGTGCGCCAGTTGAAATGACTCTGGAAGACGAAACAACACTTTGATATCGAACAGACTGTGTCCTCTGTGTAAGAAAATCAATTATCCAAGAATGAGCTTGTTACACACATTTATGTTAATGAGTTTCTTTGCCATCAGATGTGGTTGTATGGTGTTGAATGCTGATGAGAAATCAATAAAGAGAATGGCCGAGGTAGTCTTTGTGTGCGCAACAAATATTCATGAATATACATTGCGCGCGCCCAGATCTCTCTATACACGCCTAAACATACACAACATTCACACACTAAAGACTCCACGTCTTAAAAACGTGGTAAATCGGACCTGTCCTGAGAGGGGAACCCCCTCCCCCTCTCTCTCCCCATCTTCTTTTTTTCTTTCTTATAAATTGGTGATAACTCTTTCTCTCTCTCTCTCTCTCTCTTGGAACACTGGATTTCCACCAGTATGTCATTTCAGTAAGTGTATTGACACACATACAGAACGCGTTTTAAAAAATAATGGACATTTTTTTTTTCAACAAGAAAGAACGAAAAACTAAACTATATTCTGTTCGAACTGAAACTGAATACTGTATATATCATCCGAGGCTGCTGGCGATGGTTTTTTGACGTCCAGACTAGTTTTTTGCTTGCTGCTCACCTACCCTATGACTGCATTAATGAAACCAATTCACTGTCTTAGTAACCTTTGAACGTGCTCACTCTACCGGGCCTGTGAAGGAAAGTCCAGATAACCAGTCATGTCCTGTAGCCGACTTGATGTATCCGGCCATTTCTTTTCGCGTGAACAGAATTCGAGAAAGCATAGAACACAGTGAGTAAGGCCAGAAACACATTTTCCAAGAAACTCTCTAGTTACATTTGACATACACAAAACATAATCCGAGTGCATTTGATGTATGCTAAAAATGTATGAGTGTGTTCAGCGTTAGAGTGTTATATTTTGGCACGGCACACCAGGTCATAACTAATCGAACATGAGTTCACGCGTGCTGGCGGACCGCTGTGCATACTAAATTAACTCTCATTCCTCATGTGCAGCGGATCGAAATCTTGCTAACACGTGGGAGTGATACGGACATACTGCACTTTCATCACGTGTTCTCTCTCTCTCTCTCTCTCTCTCTCTCTCTCTCTCTCTCTCCCTCCATTACTGTTATTTTCTTTGGCTTTTGCAATGTTCTCTTAAATGCCTTCTTCTTTCACAAGACATAAAGAGAGACCTTCACCATATACTGTATAAAACAAAGACGTGAGGCCACAAAGATGTTTACAGAAAATAGTTGGGCTTCGTGAGTAAACACTTCACCAAGGAAGCAGCTGGTCCTCTACCGAGTTTATGATTGCAGCAAGTGTGTGTGTGTGTGTGTGTGTGTGTGTGTGTGTGTGTGTGTGTGTGTGTGTGTGTGTGTGCGTGCGCGTGCGTGTGTGTGAGCTAGTGCGCGCGCGTGTGGTGCGTGTGCGCGTGCACTTTGTGTGTGTGCGTGTGTGTGTGTGTGTGTGTGTGTGTGTGTGTGTGTGTGTGTGTATGAACAAAATCTTGTGTTCTCACGCACCTATGTTTTAGAGACAGAGAGGGGGGGGGAAGAAGAGAGAGAGAGAGAGAGAGAGAGAGAGAGAGAGAGAGGGAGAGAGAGAGAGAGAGAGAGAGAGAGAGAGAGAGAGAGAGAGAGAGAGAGAGAGAGAGAGAGAGACAGAGACAGAGACAGAGAGAGAGAGAGAGAGAGAGCTATGTGTGTGCCAGTGTGCATTCCAGTGTATGAATGCGCATGCGTGTCTGCGCACGTGATTACATATCGCAGGTCTCTATGTATATGTTTATGTATAAGCGCACAGGCTCTGTGTGCTTTTGTGTGTGTGTGTGTGTGTTGTGTGTGTGTGTGTGTGTGTGTGTGTGTGTGTACGAGTGTGTGTGTGTGTGTGTGTGTGTGTGTGTGTGTGTGTGTGTGTGTGTGTGTGTGTGTGCGCGCGCGTGCGTGAGTGTGAGTGTGTGTGCGCGCGCATGTGAGTGTGTGTGTGTGTTCGCGCACGTGTATATTTGTATGTGTGCATATGTGTGTGTGCGTGCGCATGTAGAGAGAGAGAGAGAGAGAGAGAGAGAGAGAGAGAGAGAGAGAGAGAGAGAGAGATGCTTCTCTTGCGTTCTGTAGTCCTATACCACATACTGGTATAATTATAGATGTAGATGTATGGTCTCACAAAACATAAAAAACGTGTAATACATAATCAAAGAGAAGGAATGAAAGAAAGAAAGAAAGAAAGAAAGAAAGAAGAAGAAGAAGAAGAAAATAAACGTACATATGCATACTTGTGTTCGAACAAGAACATGACTGACACTGTTCTGGAATTAAACAGAAATATCACCCTACATGCTTCCTCTATGTCAAAACCTTTTTAACACACTTTTTGGTCTTACGGTCCTTTGTGTCTACACACTTACTGTTTTAAATAAAGGCAACGAGCAGTACTACACCGACACAGCTAGAGGCCCTTTCCATACAGAGTACTGAAGTATGAAATGTCGGGTGCCTTTACTTACCACCGTCAGTCGTCGAAATGGTAAGGCTTTCCTGCAAATGAACTCGAATGAATTATCGAGAAGAAAACCGACCAACATCACGGGTTCAGTCATTCGTCGGTTCATTCGCAGTACTGACCTACACGCTTCCTTTTGTGCCCACTAAATTCACCGCAGTCACAACGATCACGAACCATCAAGATGATACAACCCCACCGAAAATGCAATGCGAGCCATCTCAAGACGGGACCCCAGACAGACTGTCGTCTGCAACGAGAAGCATGTGACGTAGCTCACATCACACACAAACTGATGTGTCACTGTTTCGTGTCTACTACTATCTCTCTCGTCCGAACGGTTTCAAGGTCATGCTTTTTCAGGCTCAGCCAGTCCGTCTCGGGTCTGTGCGTTCTGTGCGAACTGCTGTGTATATATCCTCGCCAAATGATTTATCAGTGTCGGGTTGTTTACAAAACCAACCTCTCTCTCTCTCTCTCTCTCTCTCTCTCTCTCATCTCTCTACACCGAGCAGTCTCGCTCTCTCCACCCACCTCCCCCTCTCTCTGGTGCACGCGTGCCAAAAAGCCAGGAATGATCTTCCGCATGTTCCGTTTAATTAAATGAGTACTGGCGACTTGAGCTATCACGGGCCAGGCCTACAGCTTACACGAAGGAAGTGCGCACGGTCGTTCTTGAGTCAGGCGGTGTGTGTGTGTGTGTGTGTGTGTGTGTGTGTGTGTGTGTGTGTGTGTGTGGTGTGAGAGAGAGAGAGAGAGAG
>JADBJO010000101.1:77500-82500 GCA_016801955.1 Conus betulinus | reverse complement strand
GAGGCGGTCAGTGCGCTCCACTGTGAAGACTCGTGCAGATTTTGACCTTAGACCTTAGCTGAGGCGGTCAGTGCGCTCCACTGTGATGACACACGTACATTTTGACCTTAGACCTTAGCTGAGGCGGTCAGTGCGCTCCACTGGATCAGTCCTCCGCCAGTCTGCTGACGTCCCTCACATTCCTGTGGCCCTTACGTTGGTCTCCCTTCACTGTTCGCCGCCAACTCATCTTGGGTCACCGTCTCCTTCTCTCGCCTGTTGGGACCCCCACTGGCGGCCCGGCTTGCAGACCTTGTCGTGGCGGGGGGGGGGGGGGGGGGGGGGGGGGGGGGGGGGGGGGTGGGGGGGGGTCGCTCCATACACGGCCTAGTCGGCGGAGGCCGTCGCTTACCGCATGGCCGTTACTGCTGCATTTAAGATGGAAGTGCATCAGGTCCCAAAGTACACGTCAAGCCTGTCACAAGCTAACAATGAACTGTTTTCTAGTGCACAACAGGTACTGTTTATTGTTCTTAGATCTTGCACGCCTAACACTTCCTTGTGTTTGCCCTTTTAGGGGACTGCCCGTACTGGCAGTGTGATCCAAGACGTTTTTTTTTCGAACCAACAAAATCTTCCTGTAACTATAAAGGGATTTTATGTCGACTGGATTACTCTTATTCAATGAGCATTTCTTTTAAGTTGTTCGACTCGCCTAACCATGTGCGGTTGGACTCCAGTGTGATGGGATCCAACAAAAGCTCAGGCACTGACAGGACATAAACTGAGAGAAGAATGAAGTGTCGGTTTGAATTCAGCAAGCAATACGTCCGCCAGGTTCGCAAGGACAGGCTGGGAAGACAACCCTGCTTCAAGCAGGACCTGCTGTCATCCCTCTGAAAGCTGCTCTGATGGATGTCACACGGTGCAGTGACAGGAACTATCCTCTGAAAGCTGCTCTGATCACACGGTCAGTGACAGCTACTCTGAAAGCTGCTCTGATGGATGTCACACGGTGCAGTGGCAGGAACTATCTCTCTGAAAGCTGCTCTGATGGATGTCACACGGTGCAGTGACAGGAACTATCCTCTGAAAGCTGCTCTGATGGATGTCACACGGTGCAGTGGCAGGAACTATCCTCTGAAAGCTGCTCGGTGCAGTGACAGGAACTATCCTCTGAAAGCTGCTCTGATGGATGTCACACGGTGCAGTGGCAGGAACAAGGAACATAGCCTCGGGTGTGGAAGGGGTAATATGGCGACCAGTTTTGGTCAGACGTCATTGAAGCCTATAAAATTTTCTACTACAAATGCATACAAGGAAATCCGCTGAAATTTTAGCCGAACCGGTTTGCTATAGTAATAGAATCCAAGTTGGAAAACTCGTACATTATCTCTAGAAAACTTGGTAACAAGAATGTACATTGTCTTGCGGACTTTTTTTATGATAAAGGTCAGTTTCTTTCTTATACGCGTTTCAAAGAGAAATATAATATTGAATGTCGATTTTGTCACCTTTGCTGGGTATAAATCTGCAATAATCGACTACATTAAACAATGTAGTATTTCTGTAAAGAATAATAAACATACCGATACAACTTGCTGTTTGAAGAAGGTATTTGCTATTGACAAAGGTTCAAAGCTTTATTATGATATACTTATTGAAAATAATGTTCGACCAAAATGCTGTGACAAATGGGATTCAAAACTGATGGTACATCATGACTGGAAATCATGCTTTTTATATACCAGCAAAATAAATGATATTAAACTAAAATGGTTTCAGCTGAAGTTATTGCACATATGTTTAGGTACAAATGTTATTTTAAAAGAAATTGGAGTTCGTAACAATGACAAATGCAGTTTTTGTTGTACAGATAAAGATACTATTGACCATATGTTTTGGAAATGCAATTATGTCAAATTCTTTTGGAATGTACTTACAGATTTGATTAGAGAAAAATGTGCCAATGCAGAGAACTTAAGACTGACTGAATCGCTGGTGCTTTTAGGATTTGATAAAAACGTCATTGTAGGCAGTGTCCTTTACTTCATTATACTATTTGCAAAGTATTATATATATTCTTGCAAACTGAATGGAAACCATCCACGAACAACTGTATTTTTGAAGAAACTAGAGTGGAGATACAAAATCGAAAAACAAAATGCCTTACTTATCTCTCAATATTCAGATTTTTGTGTAAAATGGATTATATATAAACCCATTAATAGAGGGTTCTTAAATGTATTTTACTTTTGTATGATTTATCCGATTGCGATTTGCCACAGTCCTAAGTTGAACTTTGATCAGTCTTTTGTGTATGCCAAAGTTATCTATATTGTTGATGTATTCGAGGCCTTTTTAAGATGTTTCTCTAGATAGAACATTGAATGAAAACGCCATTGATAACATCCATCCAACTCTCTCTCTCTCTCTTACCCTATTTTTCCGTTTCCATTTCTTATTCTGGCTGTTAAAACAGTTATTTTTCGACTTTTGTTGTACAATGCCCTTTTTTATGTTTGTGTTTCATGTCACTGAATGCAAATAAAAAAAAAGTTTAAAAAAAATATGGGCGACATGGAAGGAGAAGGGAAGAGGGTGGCCTCCACCGGCAACACAACAGGATATGGATATCAGACGGGGACAAGAGAAGGGGAAAAGATTTAAGTTGAGAGAGAGAGAGAGAGAGAGAGAGAGAGAGAGAGAGAGAGGGGGGGGGGGGGGGGGGGGGACTCGTGACTTATGTGGATAACAGACACACACGGATGTCCGCCAGCCTTCGCCATGAGCACGGCCTAACAAAAACAAACAATAACACCATAAGCAAATACTGAAACTGAAACAATAGAAAAACCCTTTTCTTCACGTGGATTAAACAAAAAAAATGGACGAGATTCTCTCCCTCGACGTGAAGGCGATCTACGCAAAAACAAACAAGAACAGCATAAACAGAAAGTAAAAGCAAAGCAACCTTTGAGAGAGAGAGAGAGAGAGAGAGAGAGAGAGAGAGAGAGAGAGAGAGAGAGAGAGAGAGAGAGAGAGAGAGAGAGAGACAGAGACAGAGAGAGAGAGGAGACAGAGAAAGAGAGAGAGAGAGAGAGAGAGAGAGAGAGAGAGAGAGAGAGAGAGAGAGAGAGAGAGAGAGAGAGAGAGATAGAGAGAATACGTGTACAACTGGAAGAGCATTCAGCACGTGCATTTATACAACTGTGTGTGTGTGTGTGTGTGTGTGTGTGTGTGTGTGTGTGTGTGTGTGTGTGTGTGTGTGTTGTGCGTGCGTGTGTGCGTGCGTGCGTGCGGTGTGTATTTTGCAACATCCGCTACGCGTCAGCAAAACACAGCAAGCTGCAATTGTCTTACGTTTGCTGTTCTCTTTAATTAATGACTTGCGGTCCGAAAGACATTATTCACGGCACGCACACGGACGCGGCATCTCATTCTTTCATTTCTCACAGGGCTGCGTGCAACGAATGCTTTTATTCTGTTCAAAAAATCATAGCCTCAGCAAATGTGGATCCGTGTAGACGGTTCGTAACGTGACTGTCTGTTGTTTTTCCCGTTAAGTTCTTTCCTTTTTTCTTTCTTTTCTTTTTCTTTTCTTCTCATCCATCTTATTCAAAGCCGAAAGCAAACAGACAAACAATGCTATAGGGTAATGATTTGTAGAATGATACCAACCTGTTTATTCAGCAACTCGCACCTTAATACCATATCTTCTTTATTACCGGCTAGACCACTCACGTGCGGGTAGACAAGCGTGTAAAACAGCTCATCAATAGCTCTACAGTGCGAATATTAGCTGTTGGGCATAGCGTGGTTTTAATCAGGTATGCAATCAACGAACTGCAAATGTTAGGTATTTTTTCTTCATCTTCTTGGGTTTTTTTTTCTCAGAAAAAAATTGAACGTTTGAATAACAATTACAGACAGACAGACAGACAGACAGACAGACAGACAGACAGACAGACACAGACACACACACACACACACACACACACACACACACACACACACACACTACAACCTACACACATGCTCGCAAACACACACAATACTTTTAAAGACTTGATGGCCAAAATAAATCAGAGGACATACACACAACGACACAAACAAATACACACATAAACACGCGCACGAGTGCGCGCGCGCACACAGACACAGACACACATACATATGCACGCATGCACACACGCGCGCGAGCACACGCACACTTTTAAATTCAGTATGTTCGTAGAAAAAGGGTGTACGTTTACCCAGACAAACAAATAATAAAAGAAGATGCATGAATGTTCTGTCAACTGTGCAACTAAAGGCTCTCAGGCAGCAGGATTGATGAATCATCTCAGGACAATCAGAGAGAGAGAGAGAGAGAGAGAGAGAGAGAGAGAGAGAGAGAGAGAGAGAGGAGAGACTCTACATGAAGTAGAAGGATACGATAAGAGACAAATGGGCAGGAGAAGAGAGAGAGAGAGAGGAGAGGAGAGAGAGAGAGAGAGAGAGAGGAGAGAGAGAGAGAGAGAGAGAGAGAGAGAGAGAGAGAGAGGAAGAGAGAGAGAGAGGGAGAGAGAGAGAGAGAGAGAGAAAGGAGAGGAGAGAGAGAGAGAGGAGAGAGAGAGAGAGAGAGGAGAGAGAGAGGGAGAGAGAGAAGAGAGAGAGAGAGAAAGAGAGAGAGAGAGAGGAGAGAGAGAGAGAGAGAGAGGAGCATCCAATCATAGGGTCGGAGCAGGAAGAGGACAAATTCTGTCAGCATGCATGTATAGGCCTACTTTGCCACATCCGTTACGCGTCAGACAATAACTGTCAAAACAACGAATGTCTTTCTCTTTAATTCAGACTGCCGTTGTATGTCGGGACAGAATGATAGATTCACGGCACGCAAACTAATGCTGCATCTCAAGCTATCACAAGGCTTTCGCTAGAAAAGTTTCTATCTTATAAAAAAAAAATAATAAAAGAAATGGTCCCAAGCGAATGTGGATTTGTATAATCGGACTGTAACGTGACTTTGTTTTAGTTTT
>JADBJO010000101.1:70000-72500 GCA_016801955.1 Conus betulinus | reverse complement strand
CTGAAGCAAACGAGCGCGTGACCTTCACACGAAGTCCCCAGATACATTTTCGTCTTTTTACGAGCATGTTTGGCGGTTCTGTTGACACACGAGGTTTGTAACCTGTCAAAAGCAGCTTGTGACTGGAAGGCATGAAGACAAACACCGCCCCTACTAATCCGGCAGTGGCACACGACTAGGGAACACCTGGACAAGAAGGTCGAATATCGCAGTGTATCTGTGACTTGTGTCAGCAGTTTTAACTTCTATTCGAGTCAACCTACCCTGCGTTTGTTATCACTTCTCGTTTTCCATGGGCAATTCTCGCACTGTGCTTGTGTTGTACGAAGATGTTAAGAATGCGAAACATCTGGGCACATATGGGGCAATACGCATTAAGCCTACATTAATGTATGGTTTTGGGGGTGGGGGGGGTACTCACATACACACACACACAAACGCGCGCAAAAATACATTTCATAGCAAAGTTTATTATATCGGTACAGTCTAACCTGATCTCGTATGTCACAGACTCTTCCTTCTTACTTTCTTTTTATTTTAGAAGTGAAGTGTGTGCGTGTGTATGCTTGCGCTCGCGCACGCGTGTGTGTCCGAGTCTGTTCATGTGTGTGTGTGTGTGTGTGTGCGTGTGTGTGTGTGTGTGTGTGTGTGTGTGTGTGAGAGAGAGGGAGGGGGAGGGAGGGGGAGGGAGATCACCTGCGTTCCAAGGGTGTATAATTACAGACGTAGTTCGTCTGTGTAACGCCCCCTTGAGTGTATCTAGATGAACGAGATGTAAAAACGAAAACAAAAAAAACAAACAGACAACAAACAAACAAAAAACAAACAAAACCACCCACTTCCACTCTCCAGGTCCTTCCATAGCGGGTAGTATAAATCCATACAACGTTAATTCATTACACTCCCTACTCAGCTGACAGCCCAACGTGTTGGCACGGCCTTTCTGTCTTCGTGTCTCCTTCCTCGGGCGCGCGGGTGTGTGTGCGTGCTTCGATGACACAGGTACACACACACACACACACACACACACACACACACACACACACACACACACTGCATCATCGTCCTTTCACCTATTCTGACCCTTCCTCGCCTTCCCCCACCTCTCTCTCTCGTTTCATCCCGCCACCCGCCCTCTCCCCCACCCCAATACCCCCCCCCCCCCCCTCCACCTTCCGTCCCCTCAATCCATCTCCTCCACTCATCGATCCATGCACACATTCTTCATTTACAATCTGTCTCAATCAATTATAGCTTCCTTCTCCTCTCAGGGTTTTGTTTTGGTTTTAAAAGGAGACATCTATTATGTATTTACTAAACTGCCGTGCCACAAAGTCTGGGAAGGAAACAGACACCTCGAGATCTTCAAACAATGTGCTCAGTCAACAAATCCATCAACTTATACGTAGGGTAAAGGGCGGCGAGTGTAGGACAGACGGGTCACGCAGTGCCACGTCGTTGTAGTTTCGTCACTTTACTGCACCTTATTTACTTGGCAGAAGAACGAACAGACTATTTCATTTCTTGTGTTGTTGTTTGACTGAACGGATGACAAGCGAATTGCGCGCGCGCACACGTGGATAGAGTGTCACACACACACACACACACACACACACACACACACACACACACACACACATTCCCATCTACTCTGACCCCCCCCCCCACCTCTCCTCTTTTGAATCTGCCAGCTCCCCCCCCCCCCTCTCTCTCCCTAACCCTTGACCCTCCTCCTCCACCCTCCGCACCCTCACTCCATCTTCCTCCT
Organism: Conus betulinus; assembly: GCA_016801955.1. Lineage (NCBI taxonomy): Eukaryota > Metazoa > Mollusca > Gastropoda > Neogastropoda > Conidae > Conus > Conus betulinus. The sequence continues at coordinate 70,732 of JADBJO010000101.1, read as the reverse complement.
CTGGCTAAACTATGAACACGTTCTTCACCTACAACCTGCCTCAAAACCGAAAGGGGGAATACATTTAGAGATAGCTAGCTTCCTTTCCTTCTTAGGGTTTTCTTTTTAAAAATTACTCATCTAAAAATATTCACCAACCTGACATGCCACGGTGTCTGAAAAGAAAAGAAAAACCTTGAGATTTTCAAATTAAATGTTCCAGTCGATAGTCGTAAATTCATAGGTGCTTCAGAGGATGGTGGGATTCAGACTGAGGGTCTGGCAGACTACGCTGTTGAAGTTTCTTCATTTTACTACACTTTGCTTTCGTTTAAGATGAACGAACAAACTACTTTATTTTCTTGTATTGTTCTGTACGCGAGCGCGCTGCGCATTTATATATATATATATATATATATATATATATATATATATATATATATATGTATATATATATATATATATATATATATATATATATATATATATATGTGTGTGTGTGTGTGTGTGTGTGTGTGTGTGTGTGTGTGTGTGTGTGTGTGTGTGTGTGTGTGTGTGTATGTGTACGAGCGCGTGCGTGTATATGCGTGTCTGTGTGCATGTGAGCGCTCTCGTGCACGCAGGCGGACATGTTTGCATGCCTGCAAATGCATTCATGACTATGGGCGTTCATATACATTGACCTCTTGTGTGCATGCGCTTTGCTTATGTGGATCCAGATTTGTCCATTTACGCGCATATGCATGTGTGTGA
>JADBJO010000101.1:35000-57500 GCA_016801955.1 Conus betulinus | reverse complement strand
GCCCCTCCCTCCAGTATTTTTTCTGTGGGATTGGGAGATCCAGTGACCCCGGGACCCTCCTGTGACCTCTGGACCCTCCTGTGACCCCTGGACCCTTCTGTGATCCCTGACCCTCCTGTGATCCCTGGACCCTTCTGTGACCCCTGGACCCTCCAGTGACCCCGGACCCTCCTGTGACCCCTGGACCCTCCAGTGACCCCGGACCCTCCTGTGACCCCTGGACCCTCCAGTAACCCCGGACCCTCCTGTGACCCCTGGACCTCAGTGACCCCGGACCCTTCTGTGACCCCTGGACCCTCCAGTGACTCCGGACCCTCCTGTGACCCCTGGACCCTCCTGTCCCCAGCTCACTGAGTTACTGTCTGTCAGTGGGCGCGCGCGCACGACCTGACTCTCCTTCGCCTTCCTTCTCCTCCCCTTAATCGCCTGCCTCTGAGAGTCAGTCACAGCTGTTCTCTCCCCCTTTGTGGGCGTTCAACATGATGTGGTCCGGGCACAATAATCATCCCCCTTGTATGATGACGGCTTTGTCGAAAACTGACGACAAATTTTCAGGTTTGATGATCAGGTGCTGAGTTTCGCTGGATGTTGTTTTTTGTTGAATGAATGTTCGAACTGCACACGCACGAACGCACACACTGCGGAGGCAGTCAAGCAGGCAGAGAAGCATGAACACGCACGCATGCACGCACCCTCCATATACCCACCCATCCATACACACAGCAAACAATGTAAAAAGTCTGTGTTCATATTTTGGCCTGTACGTCCACCAATGCATATAGACAGCAACAACATAACCGTTCTTTCTGTTTGTTCTGTTCATCACAATCCGTTCGCTAAGGTATGTGGTTTTCCGACAAAATTTTGCGCATGACAGTGTAGTCAATGCTGATCACTGTCGGTGATATCCAATGATATCCAATGATATTATATGTCACCCAATGATACTATATATCATCCAATGATATTATATGTCATCCAATGATGTTATATGTCACCCAATGATACTATATATCATCCAATGATATTATATGTCATCCAATGATGTTATATGTCACCCAATGATACTACGTCATCCAATGATACTATATGTCACCCAATGATACTATATGTCACCCAGTGATACTATATGTCAATAATACTATATGTCACCCAGTGATACTATATGTCATCCAATGATTCTATATGTCATCCAATGATACTATATGTCACCCGATGATACTATATGGCAGTAACAGTACAGTATATGTCATCCAATGATGTTATATGTCATCCAATGATACTATATGGCAATAATACTATATGTCATCCAATGATGTTATATGTCACCCAATGATACTATGTCATCCAGTGATGTTATATGTCACCCAATGATACTATGTCACCCAATAATACTATACGTCACCCAATGATACTATATGTCACCTGATAATACTGTATGTCATCCCATAATACTACATATCACCCAATGATACTATATGTCACCCAATGATACTACATGTCACCCAATGATACTATATGTCACCCAGTGAAACTATATGTCACCCAATGTCACCCAATGATACTACATGTCACCCAATGATACTATATGTCACCCAATGATACTATATGTCACCCAATGATACTACATGTCACCCAATGATACTACATGTCACCCAATGATACTACATGTCACCCAATGATACTACCACCCAATGATACTACATGTCACCCAATGATACTATGTGTCACCCAATGATACTATATGTCACCCAATGATACTATATGTCACCCAATAATACTCCAGCTACTGTCTCTTTGTCAGCTTAACAGTGTGCATTGTAGCCTGTATGTTATACTGCTATTCTATAGCATGCTGTTACACTGATTTTTGACAGAATTCATTACATGCTACATTACTGCTACTTGACAGTATCTGACTATTGCGAACATATACACTGCTAAGTGACAATAACCATTAAGTGCAGCTACATTGCTGATCCACAGTATCCATTAAATCATACTGCAACGACGGTTGATCGTATCCACTGTCAAATAAAACAAAAGAAAATATAGAAAATAGCATCTAAGAAGGAACGCATCCCCTACATTCTAGAACCATAAATTATCTCAAACTGCCTGCTGTCTGTAACAGTTTTTTTTTTACTTCGTTTGCGAACTGATTTTCCTTTGTATTTGCATGATGAAATCTTTGAATTCAGTGCGTTGTAAGTACTAACATTACAAACAGCATCTTAGAAAGTTGGATGCCGATCTTACCAACGGTTTTTATATTGCTGACACACACAGACAGACAGGCAGATAGACACAGACACAGACAGACAGACAGACATACTCATACACACCTATGCACACACACACACACACACACACACACACACACACACACACACACACACACACACACACACACGAGAAGGTAGAATTCCTTTATTGTTGAAATAGAAAGCAAACACAATTTGGTCTCTAATAAGAGTCAAATGGGGAAACCCCAAACCATAGTGATCGCTATGCCTGCGTCATAAGAGTCAAATGGGGAAACCCCAAAACCCATACTGATCGCTATGCCTGCGTCATAAGAACAACACAGATAACGAAAGAGATTAAAAAAAAAAGAAAGGAAAGGGAAACCCTTAAAGTGACAAGTTATCATCTTCCACAGAATGCAGAAAGAGCAGAATGCATAGCGTAAAGATTAACTTTCACTGATTGATTCAATAGTACGGTTTTCAAGAGACACATAAAAATACAAGAGACAAATTGTTGTAATTGTAACAAATAGCCCATTAACAACCAGAGCTTTTTGACCGAAAGACTTAGGTGCGATGATTAATTAAAAAAAAAGAAAAGAAAATGGAAAAAAAAAAAAGGCGCATAATTAACACACTTACCACAAATGCAAGTGCAAATATGTGAATGCACTGAAACAAGAAAACGTATTGAAACACAATTCAAAAAGGAAAAACATGATTTGATGTTCACATTGTTTTCATCGAAGAAAAAAAACAAACAAACAGACAACAGTCGCATCTCAGAGAGAGAGAGAGAGAGAGAGAGAGAGAGAGAGAGAGAGAGAGAGAGAGAGAGAGAGAGAGAGAGAGAGAGAGAGAGAGAGAGAGAGATCCACACACAAATTCTCATCCCCTAACAAAAATGGATCGGTTCCGTCACTTCTCGTCTCTGGAAGGCAAAGCAAATGTCATTCTCAGGAATTTAATGGCGCGAAAGTCGCATTTGCTACAACGTCATCTACTCCCTGGCTATGGTTACACTTGTGTTTGTTTGTCTATTTCTAAACATGTCGCCCCTCCCCTCCCCCCCCCCAAAAAAAATGTACTATTTCGTCAACCTAGTCTATGATAACATTTAACAGCAGTTCACCCTAAACGAGGTCATTTGCAATGACAATTCCTGAGCCGCACAGCTGGCATATCTCTCCCACCCTCCACTCCGATGCATCCTTCCTGCCCTCCCAAAAGGCATTAGTTCAGATTCTCTATCAAGGTAGAAAAGAAATCATCTTGAACTGAGTTTGTGGCGTTTGTTCCTAGTTATATGATCATTTTTGTATATTTAGATCTTTTCATGTGGGTAGAGCTTACAATAGATAAGATAGAAAGATGATTATCTGTATTCCCCACAGAAAATATCTTTAAAACAGCGATGTTAAAACCTAACACTGATATGCTCATTTGAAAGTGATTTTGTTTTGATTGCAAAGATCAGCCCTGTCTGGATCGATGGGTGGAAGATCTCTGTAGCAAACAATTCGCACCGCAGATGAAATTACCGTTTCTTACAATGGCCGCTTCTCTATCTATCTAGATGATGTCCCTTTAGAGGACAACGTTTCCGTCAATCAGCCATGTCGGCATGGTTGAAACATACCGAGGTTTCTGTTGTTCTGGCATCTTCGAACAAACTTGGATAGTTCCTGATTAGGGACTGCAGCTAACTGACCTGTCCTGGAAAAAAAAAATTAATCGAGGGAATGTAAGGCCTGTCTCACCATTACATACAGAGTTACCCTCCCTCATTTAGGGGGCAAACAACTTGGATCTAGAGGGTCGAATATTGATTTGAAGCGCACACCAGAATGACGCTCGGGACCTCGACTGTGTACACTACAGGCGCACCGTTTCGCGCTCGTCTTTCGGCATTTTCTCTCTTTAATTGAACTGTCAAACTGAATGGTTGGGGCAAATTACCACTAGCAGCAACGCAAAATTATCCCCCTTGCAGATTTCCGAACAACTATCCAATCTTTGACAAAAAGACGACGTACGATGTCACCAAGTCTGACGAAAATAAGACGTCACCAAGTTTGAAGACCTGGTTCCAAAAATAAAAATTAACAGAATCTTTCTGGTGATACAAAATCAAAATTACCCCCAGAGCGGTCTGAATGAAGCGTCCACTCTGAAAGTGTGTGAAACCATGAAATCCAGCAAGACAAACAAAACCCAAACAACCAGAACCTCCGCATCGAATCCACTTAAAACGAGGACCGCTGGAAAACAGCGTAAGCAAACAACGAATTCAGAATGTAGATGGATATAATTAATCATAAGAACGATGAGGTTGTGATAACGAGTTTGCATAATAAAACATAATGAACAAATCAGCAGCGAGTCGCACTACACCAAGACATTCGTAACTTTCTGCTTGAAGAGTTCTCATATCAACAATCACGTGAGAGTGGAACACAAGGCAGTGAACATGCGTGTGCACACAAAAGTCGTCCGCACTGACGAAGAAAAAGTGGGGAAAAGAAGGACGATAACTTTGACATGAATGCGAAGCCGTGACTGTAGAGAATCTGAGAAAAACGGGACACACACTACCTCAAGATGAGGACAATACATTCTCCTTCGAGGGGTGGGGGGGGGGGGGGGGGGGGGGGGGGGGGGGGGAGGGGGGGGGAGGAGGGGATGGCGTGGGCGTTGTACGAAACTGACCGGTGAGACGAAGACTGCTCAGTAACATGTTGAGAACTTGGACATGTGTGCAAGCAGTAAACTGTGTAAAGCAGTTTGTATTGTGTGGAAAAAAAGCATTTTGCCATTAAACGAAAGTTGGAGCTGTATGCTTCCAGTCTTCTGTTTATGTATTTATATCATGTGTTATTTACGTATGAGACAGAAGTTAAGAAAAAAGGTCCATTTTGCACGAGCTTATTTCCAGGTTATCATTTATAGAGAACGCGAGAGAGTATATCCTTATTCGTATCAATTCGTGCGCATTGGTTCAGATCACAAAACCCTCTGACTACCTTTCGGTAGAGAGAGAGAGAGAGAGAGAGAGAGAGAGAGAGAGAGAGAGAGAGAGAGAGAGAGAGAGAGAGAGAGAGAGAGAGAGAGACCGGAACCACCAAGAACGTCCAGCAGTTGTCGCGCCCTTTACGCACAACAAAGGGCACGGTACTGCCAAACTCATACCCCATATCCTCCCCCCAACCCCCACCCGCCTCCAATACATTTAAAGATTGTCCAGCTCTGTGATTTTTTTTTTTAGACTGAGATCAACATCAAAATCACTCATCAACGTCAATACAATGCTCGGCATGTCTAGTAGCGATCAACGCTATTTAGGCTACACAATAGGCCTAGGTCTACCTGCTACAAGCCACATATGATATACTGTTAACCTTTCTACCGATTTGCTTTGGGGGTAGGTGGCATGAAAATTTGACAATGTTGGTATCAAACTTTCTATACCCGTTTAGAAAAAAGGAAGGAAAGAAAAGAAAGAAGAAAGAAAAGAAAGAGAAAGAAAGAAAGGGGAAAAAACACGCAAAAAAAGATAACGTTGAAAAGGTGCACCATGTTTCAACAACTATGCTCTGTTGGATTACACACGCTTGGTCGACATTGGTGCTAAAGCCTCCATGCGTTTTGCCTATACAGACCCATGAATACACGTTTCGCCTAGACAGACCCATGAATACACATTTCGCCTATACCGACCCATGAATACACGTTTCGCCTAGACAGACCCATGAATACACATTTCGCCTATACAGACCCATGAATACACGTTTCGCCCAACGAACCGACTATGCCCACAAAGTCAAAGAAAAAAAACTCGTTCAGTACAACGAGGGTTTGATGACATGCTCGTAAGCGAAGAGTACGAAATCCACAGGAAATCTTTGCAAGTTTTTCGTTGGCCTTTTTTTCTGCCGTGGAGGTCAGAAATAATGAATCTAAAGCTCTACCGTTTTTCGTTTTGTTTCTAATTTTGGTTTTCTGGGTTGACCAGTTCTGTCATCCTTACATTGGCTCCCTATTCAGTCTCGCATTGACTTTAAAGTTCCCGTCCTGGTTTTCAAATCACTGAATAATCTGGCCCCCTACTACCTCTCTGATCTCCTTCATCTCTATGTTCCGTCTCGCAACTTACGCTCATCCACCGATTTTCGTCTGCTTCGTTTCCCTCTGCTCGCCTGAAAACTTCAGGCCAACGATCTTTCTTTACCAGGCACCTGCTCTGTGGAATGGTCTTCTCTGCGTAACACGGACTCTTTAAAGACCAGGCCTGAGAGATACAGGCACCTGCAGTGTTGGTCAGGAAATTTGAGTAACACTCTCAGAGACGCATCCATTAAGTGGATGAAACTCGACTGTGTGGTCCCAGTCTTTCCATCTGAGCCCGTAGCAAACTCAACTCTGGGTAGCAGCCGGTCGGGGCAGAAAAAAATCCCACATGACTCTGATGGGAATCGAACCCGCGACCTCCCAGCCAGGAGTCCGCGCGACGCCAACCGCTCTGCCACGGCGGCTGGTATCTTTCTTGATTTTCGTTTTTGACACGTCACGACAAACCGCAAACTGTTTGTTTTGTAAATCTACATAAATGTTAGCGAACCGCCAAGAGAAACGTGGACAAACGAGTCACAAAACTGTCTTCTGACTCGTTTGTCCACGTTTCTCTTGGCACTTCGCAAACATTTATTTAAGATTTGTTTAGATTTCCGCCTGCAGTCGTCTCACTTTGCAATAAGATCTGCCTGTTTTGTGCTAAGTTTCAATCTAATTTAAGTTTCATCAAGGAGGCGTCACTGCGCGCGGACTAGTCCATATACTCTACACCCCATCCGCTAAGTTTCAAGACCTCGCTGTACACGATTTAACACGGACGGATAAACGAATTAATGAATAAGAAGAGAGGACTTAAGAAGACAGTCTCAGAGAGGACTTAAGAAGACAGTCTCAGAGAGGACTTAAGAAGACAGCCTCAGAGAGGACTTAAGAAGAAAGTCTCAGAGAGGACTTAAGAAGACAGTCTCAGAGAGGACTTAAGAAGAGAGTCTCATGACTAGGACTTAGCAGATGTCTGACATAGGCATCAGCCCAACACGTTGGTCAGACCTTGCGCTGAAATACACGCTAAGGTGATTATTTGCCAAAGACATTTCTGATCACAATGAAGACAGAATAAGTGTCAAGCTTGACTCATAAAAGGGATAATTTGCACCGATAACTGACAACTGACATTTTCTTTAAGGAAACAGCTAAAGAAGAAAAAAAGAAAAGAAAAGAAAAGAAAGAACGCCGCAGTACAGGGCAGCGGTTTGGCACAAAGTTTGTAATGTTTTCACGACAGGAAAAATAAAAAAAAAAAACACTTCAATAGAACGGTCATTCTTACAAAAGATGACGTGGAACACGAACTTGAAATCACAGGAACCCTGTCACTTTTGCATGCCACACTTCCCGTTGAACCTTAGCAATGCCGCGCTGTCACGCTAACTCTATGGATGGAATTCTTGCGTTGGGGTCGTTTGTAATGACTGAAGTCTGTATACCTCACTGTCTGTCGGACATCCCTGGCTGACATTCATCCCTAATTTATCTGTATTCACAGTACACTTACAGCTATTTGTCTGCATATGCCTATATTCACATCGGATTGTTTTAGTTTTGTCTACAGATGCTTCTTTTCTCGTAGGGTTGGTTGATATTTGTTTTTTCCCTATGCATTCACTGCAGATTTTTTGTCTATAAATCTCTTGATTCACAGAAGGTTGTTTGGAATTTTGCCCGTTTATCGCTGCAGTCACTGTTGATTGTTTTATTTTTTGACGATAGATCACTGTATTCACATAAATTTCTCATTCGTATATACATATGTTCGCGGATCCATATATTTCCATTAGTGTGATATTTGTGTATCGATCCCTATATTCACAGTAGTTTGGTCAAGATCTGGATGTAGACCCCTATTCCCGAAGTTGGGTATTTCTCTGCAGGCCCCTATGTCTTCACAGTGTGTGGAATTTGTCCGCAGATCCCTGTATCCACAGCAGCTTGTTTGCTGTTTGTAGATCCCCGTTCTCCGCACATTAGATTGCCTGATGTTTGTCTACACAATTTCAAATTCACTAAATCGTGTTTAGTGTTTGTCTGTGGATCTCCATCTTCAGATTTTTGTCCGCTGATCCCTACATATCCATAGTAATTTGTTTGTTATTTGCTTGCAGATCCCTATATTCACAGTAGACTGTTAGACATTTGTCAGTAAATCCCTATATTCACAGAGGCTTGTTGGAATAGAGTCCCATATTTACAATAGTTTGATATTTGCCTGTAGATCCCTGTATTTACAGTGGTTTAATTAAAAAAAAATTTTTTTTATTGCATTGCTTTCTAAATAATACGTCGAGTGCATTTGTATTTACAACACTGTCTCTTCAGTCCCTTCTCGTCGTTGTTCTCCCTTCTCCTATCACAGGCTGGTGAACACACCACAGGACAACGTGATTAAGGTGCAGGGGAAGTAAGCGGGAAGCATCAGAACACGCACAAACGTTTGGCGTCCTTTCACGCTAAACATAATGTGGACACCACTCAGAATAGAAGGGGGGGGGGGGGGGGGGGGGGGGGGGGGGGGGGGGAGAAAAGCAAAACGATTACAATTTGTACACCAAATTTAAAACATATATTGTGCAACAACTATACACTAGTGAGAGAATAGTCATCCCCACCCCCCACTCCCCCTCCTCCCTCGCAGTATGAGGAAACAGGGGAGAACAGCCTCTTTCCCCACTGTCACGAACAAGCAGGCACAGAACAGCCTGCCATCAAGTCAACAGCGTGGTGACAGGATTCAATCCCAGGTTCACAAACAAAAAAGCAGTCAATATAGATGCACTGACGAAGAAAATCAAATTTTGAAAAAAAAAAAAAAAAAGTAAACGCCCATACAAGCACACACACGCTTTGTTGGGGAGGAGGACACCAGTGCAGTGAGGATCGGCCAGGATCTGTTCGCTCAGAGCCAATCACAAAACTCCATATTTTCAAACCGACAGAACTCCGAAGCCACTCGATCTGCATTGCTACGTGTATTAAAAAAAAAGTGACTACGTCGCACTTTACCCACGATTTTCCTGCAGCGATAATAATAATAATAATAATAATAATAATAATATATGAAGAAGAAGAAGAGAGGAAGAAGAATCATGATAATAATAACAATAATGATGATGATAATGACAATGATAAATAATAATAATAATACAATAATAATAATAATAATAACGTGCATGTAAGTGAGCTCTAGCACGATAAAAAATCCATGTTCCCGATACTGGCTGATTCGGCGGCACACTGTCTTTCCCACTGTGCTTCCACAGCACAACTGACGATTACAGGTTTCCCTGTGGCTGATTGTAATCAACGTTCTGCAAACCACGCTAATCCCCTCCGCACAGAGCCTTCCGGGCACACACCCACCCCCCCCCCCCCACACACACACGCACGCACGCACACACACACACACACACACACACACACACACACACACACACACACACACACACACACACACACACACACACACACACACACACACACACACACACACACACTCCGTCCATCAACGGAGAGCGAGCGATGTTGTAGGCCCGACAAATCCTCGGGATTTACGTTGATGGACAAGGTGAAGGAGAGAGAAAAAAGTCCTCTTGTAATGAAAACACTGAACAGAAGACCAATGTAAGCATGTGTTTAAGCATAAACAGGCCCACGTCACTTCATATGTTTACATAGTGCCATGAAAAATCAACCACGCTTCTTTTCATCAGCCTCTTTGAGAACACAGACAAGGGAAACAAATCCTACGATACGCCGGACACGGCAGACTGTACACAATATTCTCCCTTTACATCACTCGTTGCCTACTGAAACGAAATGTTATTTTGATTGTGTTCGGACGCGCATAACTTACATACAAATGAGACCAGCTCAGCTTTCTGTGTATGTGCACAACCAGCCGTGGGCATTCGTGCACAAAAATCTACACAGGCAAGGAATGTATATTTGTAAAGGCAAACGAACGAAAAAAAAAAACAATCCAACGAAAAAGAAATTGTCATATAGAAGTGTGCATCAAAAACGTGCCAAAGACAGAGGAAAAAAAGCAAACACACACACACACACACACACACACACACACACACACACACACACACACATACACATACACATACGCGCGCGCGCCGCGCGCGCGCGCCCACACACACACACAAACGTACACATGCCTGCCCACACACTGACATATATACACAAGCATACGTGCGCACGTGCACTCACACACACACACACACACACACACACACACACACACACACACACACACACACACACACACACTTATATCTTACCTGTTTGTTGTTACACACACAATGAGTCATAGTAATACCTTCGAATCAACGTATTAATGATGGGGGGGGAAGGGGAAGGGCCATGAAAGGAGGACGAATGACGTAAGAACACACACACACACACACACACACACACACACACACACACACACACACACGCACGCACGCACGCACGCACGCACACACACACACACACACACACACACACACACACACACACACACACACACACACACACACGTGTATGTACATAAAAAACAACGGTCGCGTCTTGTTTGGGCATATGCTACAGTGAGCCTTGTGGGTCGCAAACTACGGATGTGCCTTTTGTGAAATAAGCTGTCACCAGAAGCAAAGGCTATGAGCGATGAAAGGGAGATTATCTAAACGCTCCTAACAACAAGTTTCTCTGTATGAAGTCGGAGAGGACTACGAGGCTGATCAATGAAAAAGCGATTTCATAAAGAACGAACATGCCTTGCGTTTACAGCGGCCGGTCTGCTTGACAGAGATGTTAACGGCAGGAAAGAATTGTTCTTTTTATAATTGTCGCAGGCATTGCAGGGAAGCAAAGTTTTTTTTTTTTTTTAATTTTTTTTATAACCACGCACATCAAAAACTACATTAGTCTTGTTTGATAAAACGTAAATGAAATGTCACACGTACATTTTCTGTTCAATCTTTGAGCTAAGCAGACTGTTTTCACTCGCACAGATACACTCATTTTTCTTTCAATTCCAGGAACAGGATTTAACGAACTATGGTCCCCTTCGTACTTTCAATTAGCAAGTCTGTCTTCATCAACACCCAACCTATTGTAAGGGGTCTTGCTGTTCCGAAGCCGTCAGCACTCACATTAGCAATTTGTATTACACAGTCTGGGTATGATGATTTTTCAGAATAACAAAAGATCAGGGTTCTCTGATACATATTATAACCCATGTCGTTCTCGTTGAGACTGACAGAAGTCTTCTCCGTAGAACCATGCGTTTCAGGAGATTAGAGGATGATTCTGATTTTAAGTTGTATTCTTTTTTTTTCTTTTCATCTTATTCAATTTTATTTCATTTCATTAAAGATCTTGCATCACCATCCTGAATATTGCCCGATGATATATTTTCATATAAGTTTACAATTGTAGTTTCGATGTTAAATATGCATTTGTTGAACAGCTCTGAACGAAGATTTGGAGTTTCTATTCAGAATGAGATCTTGGATTGTCAGTCATTAAAACTGACTTACAAAGACAGTTAACTTTAAAATAAAAGAACACCACCACCACCACCAACAGCAACAACAAAACACGAAGGTCAGGAACTCGGTAATAATTGTCCTCAAGAAGACAGACGAAAGCATCCTTTACAAAACGCCACGATCCAGTTTACATGAATCAGGACAGGACAGGGCAGATTCTTTGTAAATATTGGGGACCACGGACCACAGGAAGAAAAGAAAAAGATACACCCGAACGTGCGGGTGGGACCCAGAGAAGTACTGCTCTCAACCGCCAAACAAACCAGCTGGGAGCAATCCTGCACCACCCTTTGAAGCCTGCGCTGTGTTCACATAGGGTGCAGGCACGCGCAGGGCATTCCATTAAGACTTCCAGGGAAATAACTGCTCCTTGGCAGATGCCATTGCGTGACATGAAAGACCCCAGCGTTCCATAGGTGTACCAGCCCGTATTTCGTGACCGCAGAGCCCACAGACTAAAAACGCCACCGTCAAGCAACTGCCGTGTACATTCCGCATCCTCACTCGTTGCTGTTCCGCGGACAGGTGAAGACAGTACAACTCCTGACACGGCCAAGCTTTTGCCATGAGGTCTTACGTGCCCTCTGAGGAGGGTCAAAGACCACATCAATAACCATTCACAGAGCGAAGTTTCCTAAGTTTTCGTCTTTTTCTTCTTTTTTTTTCTCTCCTCTTCAAAATCAGCCAGACAAAATCTTCCTCCCCACTCGTCTGCTGAGCGCATTAGGAATGAGAGCAAAGTACCCCCTTTAAAAAAAAAAAATCAAACGAGAGAAGGTATGGAGAGAGAGAGAGAGAAAAAAGAGAGGCAGAGAGAGAGAGAGAGAGAGAGAGAGAGAGAGAGAGAGAGAGAGAGAGGGTGACACAGGGTAGGTAGGAGATACGAATGAACTGGTTCTGTGACCGCAGTGGGGGGAAGAGGGCAGAGGCGGAGACTGAGGGTGGTGCAGATGTAGGTCGGGGGTGGGGGTGGGGGATGCAAAGAGGCCACATGCGTTGTTTAGAGCTTTGCGCCCTCATATAAAGAACGTTTTAGGACATCCGTAGATTTATATCTCGGTATCAAGAGAAATTGAACTTCGAACCCCCCCCCCCCCCCCCCCCCCCCACACACACACACACACACACACGCGCTGATTCAGTACAGCGTTGATGAAGAACACAGGAAATCCGTCTTTCACTAACGTGATAACGAAATTTGCAATAATGATCCCCCCTCCCTCCCAACCCAGCTCTGCCTCCCATCTTTACCACCTATTACTCCCTTTCCCAACCCCTTTCCCCATTCTCTGAGAAGATGGAAGGGGGGGGGGGGGGGGGGGGGGGGGGGGGGGGGGGGAGAGAAGAAGAAGAAAAGAGAAATGGGAAACACAGACGTAACTTTAAGAACATCACGTGTGTGTTTGTCACGTTAGCGACCCGAACCGTTCAGGTCTGTGCATCAGTGTCGAGACGCTGTTGTGATCAGGGTTCTCATGTGTTGAGCAAATTCATTCCTCGTGTTGCGAGATTGGCGTTTCTGTTAAAAGCGCCGCCCCCAACTTCTCCTTCCTCCCTCCCTTTCTACCCCTTCCCTCCCCCCTCACTTTCTAACCCCCTCCCTCCCTTCATTTTCCCCTACTTACCTCGCCTCCCCCTCCCTTGCCTCACCCACTGCCAGCCGACGACTTCAAAAGTTAAAAAGATGGTCTGTACGTTACATCCCCCCGCCCCCTCCCCAACTTTATATATATATATATATATATTTTTTTTGAATAGAATTTTTGTTTTATAACTTGGAATGAACTTACAATGACCGCAGAAATGGCCACACTGAAGAAGATACACTGAATAGATACCCGGTGTTGAAAGCAAGGAAGGATGCCAGGATGAAGTGAGGTTGGAGGTTTGTATGAAGTTATTCAACTGTCTGGTTATTGATTCATTCACTGTTATTGCCAAAGAAGGTTTTCAGTGTCCACCCACTCTTTCCACTTTCACTGTCCGCCGTGGCGAGCAGAAGAACGAAATGTGCACAAGTCCAGTGCAGTCTGCATTCAATATTTTGTATGACCAGTCAACAATGCGGAGGAGGGGGGGGGGGGGGGGGGGGGGAGAAAAAAAAAAAAAAAGGGAGATAAAAACGTGAAAGCACACTTGCACGATGTATGGGTGACATGTGATGTGACGTAATAGGATCGTGCCGGCGACGTACTGCCGGCGTTGAAAGATCTGGGTTACGAACAGTGACATGATAGTAAACACACACACACACACACACACACACACACACACTGGCAAAGAAAAAAAAGAAAAAGAAAACAAAAAAGAAAAAAAAACCCAAACAAACCTGAATCATGTCAGTTCACACACACACACACACACACACACACACACACACACACACCATCTGTCCTACTGGCCGGCAACGCACACCGTAAACGAAAGGACTGAAGTTGCAAGGCGGGCGTGAATATAGTTTTTGAAAATCAAAAGAAGCAAGATGTTGGAAAACAACAACTACAACAACAACAGACGTGCCAAGTTCAGTCGGACCACGTGTCCCCCCCGAATCTGTTTCCTTGTTTATGCAAGCAAAACACTGGACATCCGTGTAAATGAATTGATTCATGTACACGTACAAAAAACAAAAACAAACAAACAAACAAAAGGTAAAACCGTTCTTTTTCGTCTTTTATCGCCTACACAAACATCTATCACTTCAACACATTTGTGCCGATTCATGAGCACGCGCGTGCAAATGTGTGTATGTGTACTTGCCTGTACGAGAGAGAGAGAGAGAGAGAGAGAGAGAGAGAGAGAGAGAGAGAGAGAGAGAGAGAGAGAGAGAGAGAGAGAGAGAGAGAGAGAGAGAGAGACAGAGACAGAGACAGAGACAGAATTAGTACTTGTGTGTTGCTTGCAAGACAAAAACAGTGAAAAGTCACGATCATTCTGCCGTTTGCGAACAGTTTTTCTTCCAGACTCACCCATGGATTAGCTGGTTCAACTGTCTCTGAGTGCAAAGCCACACCCAACGCATCCATAACAAATGCACGGTATTTTGAAGACGCTCGACTAGAATCGGTGTTAAAGCCTGCATCAGCATGTGCAGCAATTCAAGAGAAAAAAAAAAAGTATAATTATCATTATGAACACTTTTTTTTTTTATATGGACACAATTTTCGGCTGCTGGCATTCAAGTTCGTCTCTGTCCTGCCTCAGCATAGTTTACAGATGAATTCGCTTGGAGCGACTTCTTTCAGGGACATCCTGATTATCTGTAGGCATTTTCTACGTTAGGCAAAAGAGGGTCATGGTGCTGCAAGCAAACACCTCTTTTACTGTCAGTACAGCCATTTCTTTAGAAATGTGTGTGTGTGTGTGTGTGTGTGTGTGTGTGTGTGTGTGTGTGTGTGTGTGTGTGTGTGTGTGTGTGTGTGTGTGTGCGCGCGTGTGCACAGTACACACTTATACATGAACACTCCCAGAAATTGGTTTCAGAGTCAGAGACGTGCGCGCGACAGCACGAGAGAGATACGTGAACGAGAGAGAGAGAGAGAGAGAGAGAGAGAGAGAGAGAGAGAGAGGAAGTCGGATCAAGTCTGTGGCAGAAATGAGCTGCCTTTCCCAGTGCCAGTACGTGACTGCAATTCCACATCCGGAACTTCGTCCCCTCCCCACCCTCACTTCACCTCCTCTCCTATACACGGCGTCTTCTACAACCCCCCCCCCCCCCCCCTGCATCCTTCCTTTCCGTCCAATTACACACACCTATCCACCCCAACCTTTTTCCCCTTCCAATCCCCCACCCCCCTCCCCCCACGCCACCCTCTCCCTCTCAAGACTGACCAAAAGTCACTGGTGGGGACCAACTACAGCGACGTTACACGATGTCCACTGCAGACCGCAGACCACCAGGAAACCCTTCTCTATTGAAACATACCAACTATAAAAACCTCCGATAATTCTCTTCTTTCTTTTCCCGAGGAAAACAGCAACTGTCTTACACGAAAACAGCAACGACATACGGTTAACAACGAAAAACCCGGTATCATCACTGTTTTCGCGACGGATAACGCGCGCGGGGGAAAAAGGGGAAACCAGTTACTAGAGGTCTATCTCTACTTTTCTCGCCCCTTTTCCCTGTGCTTTCAGTCAGGAGGGTCACGGGGTAACAGTTTGATTTCAATTTATGGATAGCCTTCTTTTTCTCTGAAGACAGACACCCCACGACGGAAAACAAGATCTTGTGTCCTTGGGGATTCGGGGGGGAAGGAATGAATTCAGTGCAATAGGTCAGACAGGATATGTACACATGCACGTGACTTGTGGGCTCCTCGTGTTCTCTATGCCATTTGGCAGGGTTCAAGGACTTAAGAGTGAGAAAAAGCCCAGCAGACGACAGGAAAGCGCAGAGAGAGAGAGAGAGAGAGAGAGAGAGAGAGAGAGAGAGCTTGCTCTTTCTAGTCAAAACTTGACCTCCGATACCTGTGTGCTCCATGGCCATGGTTTCAGCATGCTAGCTTTATAAGCCCATGATAGGAAAACAAGTATCTTTTTTCCCCCCAGAAAACGCGGTAAAACCAGGATCGCAAGTCTTTTCCTCGGGATGATAGCTGTTGATCATAATTACCACTTGTGTTTTCCCCATTTTCTCAAGGGATGTAGTAATTATCGATGTTTCCCCTAAGAGGCTAAACTTATATTGAAGACACCCCTCCCCACCACTCCCCATCCCCATCTTCGCCATCACCACCACTACGTCCCCCATTCTTCTTTGTCCTCTACTACCCTCATGCCTCTGCCCCTTGGTCTTCGTTGTAAGCGTTTTGCAGTGCAGCCACGTGACTGCAGTATCTGATTTTGCATTTCTGGACTCGGACCTGTATTTTGACGGTTGGTAGCGAAGAGAATTTACAGTGTTTCGGGTCTGATTTGAATTTCTGGACTCAGACCTGTATTTTGATGGTTGGTAGCGAAGAGAATTTACAGTGTTTCGGGTCTGATTTGAATTTCTGGACTCGGACCTGCATTTTGACGGTTAGCGGCGAAGAGAAATTGCAGTGTTTCGGGTCTGATTTGAATTTCTGGGACTCGGACCTGCATTTTGACGGTTAGCGGCGAAGAGAAATTGCAGTGTTTCGGGGTCTGATTTGAATTTCTGGACTCGGACCTGCATTTTGACGTTTAGCGGCGAAGAGAAATTGCAGTGTTTCGGGTCTGATTTGAATTTCTGGACTCAGACCTGCATTTTGATGGTTAGCGGCGTTGAGAGGTTGCAGCGCTTTCGATCTGGTTTGCTTTTCTGAATACGGACCTGCGATTTGTCCGCTTTTTTTTCATTCCGCCTGCCGCACACAGGTCTACGATGCTGAGTAAATCCTCCCCATTGGAGGCCTGTCTTGTGGAAAATTCCCAATTACCCCTGGAATCATAGCGACAACAACCTCTAGTTCTCACAATAATCACCCCTGCCCTTGTCTCACAGATAATCACCCCTGCCCTTGTCCTTTGAGAGGAGAGAGAGAGAGAGAGAGAGAGATGAGAGAGAGAGATCATATTCCCTGCCTTCGTCGGAGAGAGGAGAGAGAGATGAGAGAGAGAGAGGAGAGAGAAGAGAGAAAGAGAGCGGAGAGGGAGAAAGGGAGGGAGAGAGAGGAGTGGGAGGAGGGTGAGGAGTGGGAGGGAAGGAGGGTAAGAGAGAGAGAGAGAGAGAGAGAGAGAGAGAGAGAGAGAGAGAGAGAGAGAAGAGAGAGAGAGAGAGAGAGAGAGAGAGAGGAGAGAAAGAGAGAAAGAGAGAGAGAGAGAAGAGAGAGAGATGAGTGAGAGAGAGACTGTGGAGAAGAGGAGGAATATGTGTGATTACTGAGAGAGGAGGGAGAGAGAGAGAGAGAGAGCTTAGAGAGAGAGAGAAAAGAGAGAGAGGAGGAGAGCTCGGAGAGAGAGAGGAGATCTGGAGGAAAGCTTAGAGAGAGAGAGAGAGAAGAGAGAGAGAGGGAGAGAGAGAGGGAGGAGAGAGAGAGGAGGAGAGAGAGAGAGAGAGAGAGGAGAGAGAGAGAGAGAGAGAGAGAGAGAGAGAGAGAGAGAGAGAGAAGGAGAGAAGAGAGAGAGAGATGTGTGATTTACTGTGTTCTTCCATAGAGCTTAAGAGAGAGAGAGAGAGAGAGAGAGAGAGAGAGAGAGAGAGAGAGAGAGAGAGAGGAGAGAGAGAGAGAGAGGAGGGAGAAAGGGAGGGCTAGAGAGAGAGTGGGGAAGAGAGGAGAGTGAGTGGGAGGGAAGGGTAAGAGAGGAAGAGAGAGAGAGAGAGAGAGAGAGTGAGAGAGAGCGAGAGAGAGAGAGAGAGAGACAGAGAGAGACAGAGACAGAGAGTGAGTTTTCATTTGTGACAGACTTTTCCCTTCTTCATCCTTTTCTTTTCAACAATATTTGTTCGTTTTTTTTTCACTTGAAAAGCAAAAACCTAAAATCAACATACCAGAAATCACAACACTGATGAATCCGTCGCTTACTGTCAGAGTCCGCCAGGACCAAACGAGGTGCTGGCATCTGCCGGCCCTCCGCCCTGAGGTCCATGCTCTTCGGGAATGCAGAGAACAGGACCACGTCTTCAAGGCTGACACCAGAGAAACACTGATCAAAGATCTGGTGAAAAACAACTACAAGACCTTCCACACGGTATGAAACTAACCAACCACC
The DNA here is from genome assembly GCA_016801955.1 of Conus betulinus. Lineage (NCBI taxonomy): Eukaryota > Metazoa > Mollusca > Gastropoda > Neogastropoda > Conidae > Conus > Conus betulinus. The sequence goes on along the minus strand of JADBJO010000101.1, from coordinate 38,902 downwards.
GACAATCTAACCCTCCCCAACCCCTTCCTCCTTCTTCTACTCCGGATTTTCCCACTATGGATTGTTCATGGGTAACAAAGACTACCGAGAACATGTTGCTATGAATCGTGTGTTCGGGTGGGGTGGCGGGACAGCTGTGACAGGCTTCTATAATGAGAAGAAAAACAAAACTTTCCCTTCTGAGCTCTAGTCTGTAAACAATATTACTTGCCTGAGAGATTCAGAGAATTTTACACTGCAGAAAAAGCTGAATCCTAGTCTACGTTGTTTAAGCGTTGTAGCGCCTTCTCCCGTCTCTTTTCTTTACGTCATACGAATAAATGTACCGGTCAACGCGATTTGCTCATTTCTGCCAAGTGCCTCGACATTAGCAACAATCAACCACTCATTTTATCAGATTTCTTTCGCTAGACTCGTCTAACAAGCTATTGACCCGGTGAAAAAAGTTCCGAGATAGAAGCACCCCCTTAAAAAGGATCTGCAAAAGATTTTGCAGTCAAGACTATGCGGGGAGCAGCCTGCAAAAGATTTTGCAGTTATGGCTATACAAGAAGCAGTGGTTCATAAACATTGAAACGGATTTCATTTAGAAGATGTAAGGAAACGAAAGTCAAACAAACCCAGTCAAAAAGCAGTCAGCGCGCAGTCACACGTCGATGGTTGTCTGGGGAGCGATGAAAGCTGTCCCAGACGACACACTACTCTGGCATCGTGTGCAAACCATTCTAAGTGGCGTGTTGAAAAGAGGCTTTTCGCCAAAGCAGTGTTTTCTCTTGATTTTGCAAAAAGAGGTTCCTCTCCTCATTGAAAAAGGGTTTTTCTTTGCCCCTCTTAATTTGCAAAAAGAGGTTCCTCTCTTCATTGCAAAAGGGGTTTTCTTTGCTCCTCTTCATTTGCAAAAAGAGGTTCCTCTCTTCATTGCAAAAGGGTTTTTTCTTTGCCTCTCTCTTTGTTTGCAAAAAGAGGTTCCTCCCTTCATTGCAAAAGGGTTTTTCTATGCCCCCTCTTAATTTGCAAAAGGAGCTTGTGCCCCTCTTGACGGCAAACAGGTTTATTAACATTATGTTTTTTGATCGCAAAAAGACGTTATACTCTCTTTTTGTGTGCAAACAGAGGGTTCTCTCGTGACTGTAACTTGCTGGTCTTTTCCGAGTAGTCCCCCAGGACTGGTCACGGAGCGAGTCCTGGCCGACAGGAGCCTCAACTCCAGCAGAACACGCCGAGGAAACAAGGGCATGGAAGTGTCGGAGAAGAGCGGAGGAGGAGGGGGCGGTAGGGGAGAAAGGGGGAGGGAGGAAGGTGGGGACGAGGAGCCGCAGGGTAGACCAGGGGAAAAAATCAAACCAAAAGGCGGACGAGACCCTCGGTCATACGAAGGCTTCGGTGCGGTACCGGACGCCGTCGTCGGAGTGCGCTTTGCCGGAGCGGCTCCGGATGAGGTTGAAGTCCGAGTCGGACTTGGGCAGCACAATGTTGTTCATGGAGTTGGCCTGCTGGAAGCCCGCCACGGGCACGAACATGTGGCTCATGCCCGACACGTGCCCGTTCAGGATGGGGCCCCCGTCGTTGGAGGCCAGCGAGGCCTTGCGCGTGGGCCTGACAGTCTCCGGGATTTCTATCTCCGAGTCGGCTTCGCCGCCCTTGGACCTGGGGATGATGGAGCGCGAGCGCACGTGGCGGTAGAGAGAGGGTGAAGTTGTTGGAGATGACGGGGATGGTGAGGGCGACCATCAACACGCCGCACACGGAGCAGCCCGTGCCCACGATGTAGCCGATGGTGGAGGTGGGGTACACGTCTCCGTAGCCCACCGTGGTCATGGTGATGATGGACCACCAAAACCCCATGGGGATGGTGGAGAACATGTCCCCGGGGCTGGTGGCGTCCTTCCGCTCCGCGTAGTAGATCATGGTGGAGAACACCAGCATGCCGATCAGCAGGAAGATGAACAGCATGAGCAGCTCCTGGAGCGAGGCCTTGAGGGCGTAGACCAGCACCTTGAGGGCCTGGTAGTGCTTCACCAGGTGGAAGATCCGGAACATGCGGATGATCCTCAGGATGAACATGATCTCGATCACGAACCTCTCGTTGAGGTAGCAGGACTGCAGGGACGAGCTCTGGAAGATGACGGTGACGTAGAGCGGGACCAGGGCCAGGAGGTCGATGATGTTCATGAGGGAGAAGACGAACCTCCACTTGCTGGGGGCGAAGATGAACCTCAGCACCAGCTCCAGGGTGAAGAACACGGTGCAGATGAGGTCCAGCACGTACAGGGACTCCATGGTCGATATCACCTGTAGGAAAGGGATCGGGAAAAATGGAGATTAGTGCGGACTGTATGATGATGTATTTGATTCCGTTTCGAGCGCGCGCGTGCGCGCGTGTGTGTATGTGTGTGTGTGTTTTGTGCGTGCATGCGTGCGTGTAGTGTGCGCGCACGCGCGCGCGCGCGCGCGCGCGCGTGTATGTGTGTGCGCGTGTGTGTACGCGCGCTTGCGTGCATGCTCTTGTGTGTGTTATTTTGTTAAGAACTGACGAAGACTTTATAAAGTTTTACCTCCGCCCCCTCCCTCCCCAACATTCCTCATGTGCTTCACCCGACAGGTTTCCTCAGAATCACTCTATGCTGTCCCTTCCAGATTTCACCCGACAGGTTTCCCTCAGAATCACTCTATGTTGTCCTTCCAGATTTCACCCGACAGGTTTCCCTCAGAATCACTCTATGCTGTCCTTCCAGATTTCACCCCACAGGTTTCCCTCAGAATCACTCTATGATGTCCTTTCAGATTTCACCCTACAGGTTTCCCTCAGAATCACTCTATGCTGTCCTTCCAAATTTCACCCAGGCGTGCATTTCTCCTCAGTTTCAATTACTGCATCCTCAAAGATCCTCTCAAGTTTCACTCCTTACAGCCTTTTCACCTTCTACCCCTTTCATACTTCTCACTTTTACCTCAAACTTTCTTCTTTCGCTTCACACTTGAAAATTCATTGGTGGCTACATAGGATCACTACAAACGTTTCACAATGTAAAACTCATAATAAACAAATCTTAAACTTAGAACACATCATAGATTAGATACGTCCAATGACAATGCGCCAGACTATTCCTGTACCTAAACAAATCATAAAGATAGCCATAGAGAAACACACAATCCACACGCACGCACGCACGCACACACACGAACACACACGCACACACACACACACACACACACACACACACACACACACCACACACATACACACGCGCGCGCGCGCGCGAGCGCGCGCGCGCGCGCACGCACGCACGCACACACATGCCCATGCGCGCGCGAGTGCGGGCATAAGCACAAAAGTTAAGACAACAGTCGCCTACGCTGAAGCATAGCAGCATCAATTTCTTTTGAAGTGGTCGTGGAAAGCTGCACCACAAACAGCCCTATTCAGTTTCGCCCCACATGCCCTCCTCAGCATCTTTGGATCCCTTCTCAGCTGCACCCCATAATTACTCCACATCATCACTCCATAATTAATACTCCTCAATTTCACCCTGTACATTTCTCCTCACTTTCACCCCGTACATTTATCCTCAGATTCACCCCATACATTTCTCCTCAGATTCACCCCGTACACATTTCTCCTTAGATTCACCCCGTACATTTCTCCTCAGATTCACCCCATACACTTCTCCTCAGATTCACCCCATACATTTCTCCTTAGATTCACCCCATACATTTCTCCTCAGATTCACCCCATACATTTCTCCTCACTTTCACCTCATGCATTTCTCCTTAGATTCACTCCATACATTTCTCCTCAGATTCACCCCATACATTTCTCTTCAGATTCACCCCGTACATGTCTCCTCAGATTCACCCCATACATTTTCTCCTCAGATTCACCCCATACATTTCTCCTCAGA
>JADBJO010000101.1:5000-22500 GCA_016801955.1 Conus betulinus | reverse complement strand
CCAAACATGGTCCGTCCTTGAGGGATCAGAATAGTTTCAAATGACCCGTCTGGTCGGCAGTCAAGGCACCTAAAAGGGATGCGTGACGTGCGTTACTCTTTCGTTTTTGCTGATAAGCCCCATTGCCATTACTCGTGGTGAGTCATTGCCATTTTTCGTGGCGAGACATCGCCATCATTTGTGGCGAGACATTGCCATCATTTGTGGCGAGACATTGCCATCATTTGTGGTGAGACATTGCCATCATTTGTGTTAAGACATTGCCATTTTTCGTGGCGAGACATTGCCATCATTTGTGGCGAGACATTGCCATCATTTGTGGCGAGTCACTGCCATTTTTCGTGGCGAGACATTGCCATCATTTGTGGCGAGACATCGCTATCATTTGTGGTGAGACATTGCCATCATTTGTGGTGAGACACATGCCATCATTTGTGGTGAGATATTGCCATCATGTGTGGTGAGACATTGCTATCATTTGTGCTGAGACATTGCCATCATGTGTGGTGAGACATTGCCATCATTTGTGGCGAGACATCGCTATCATTTGTGGTGAGACATTGCCATCATTTGTGGTGAGACATTGCCATCATTTGTGGTGAGATATTGCCATCATGTGTGGTGAGACATTGCTATCATTTGTGCTGAGACATTGCCATCATGTGTGGTGAGACATTGCCATCATTTGTGGTGAGACATTGCCCTCATTTGTGGTGACACACTGCCATCATTGTGTGTGAGACATTGCCATCATTTGTGGTGAGACATTGCCATCATGTGTGGTGAGACATTGCCATCATTTGTGGTGAGACATTGCCATCATTTGTGGTGAGACATTGCCATCATTTGTGCTGACACACTGCCATCATTTGTGGTGAGACATTGCCATCATTTGTGGTGAGACATTGCCATCATTTGTCGTGACACACTGCCATCATTTGTGGTGACACACTGCCATCATTTGTGGAGAGACATTGCCATCATTTGTGGTGACACACTTGCCATCATTTGTGTGGTGACTCATTTCCATCATTTGTGGCGAGACATTGCCATCATGTGTGGTGAAACATTGCCATCATTTGTGGCGAGACACTGCCATCATTTGTGGCGAGACATTGCCATCATTGTGGCGAGACATTGCCATCATTTGTGGTGAGACATTGCCATCATTTGTGGTGAGACACTGCTATCATTTGTGGTGAGACACTGCTATCGTTTGTTGGAGAGAGAGAGAGAGAGAGAGAGAGAGAGAGAGAGAGAGAGAGAGAGAGAGAGAGAGAGAGAGAGAGAGAGAGAGAGAGAGAGAGAGAGAGAGAGAGTGTGTGTGTGTGTGTGTGTGTGTGTGTGTGTGTGAGAGAGAGAGAGAGAGAGAGAGAGAGACAGAGAGAGAGAGAGAGAGAGAGAGAGAGAGAGAGAGAGAGAGAGAGTGCGTGTACCGCCCGCATGTGTGTGTGTGTGTGTGTGTGTGTGTGTGTGTGTGTGTGTGTGTGTGTGTGTGTGTGAGTGCGCGCGAGTGTGTGCCCGCGCACGTGCATGCGTGTGTGTGTGTGTGTGTGTGTGTGTGTGTGTGTGTGTGTGTGTGTGTGTGTGTGTGTGTGTGTGTGTGTGATACAGCGTAGATGTTTAACACTTCCCCGACGTCGTACAAAGGAACCATCGAATCCTGTCTGATGACCAGGACCACTTGCCTCCCCTGACTCTATGGAGCTGTCGTCTCCCACAGAATACTCGTCAGTATCTTCGTCGTGCTCGCGTCAGTCCACCGATGGCATACAACAGACTGATTCCTGCTCCCCAGCACAGACAGAGAAGGGCGGAGAGCTAAAGGAAAAGAAAGTGACGTAAAGAACCAAGCAGCTGAAACGTACTAAAAAAGGATGAATAGGAAAGGACATCTTTGAACCGGTGTCTGAATACCCTGAATGGATGTAAGGAAGTTCACACACAGACACATCTATCTATCTATTATTTGTCTATGGGTTATTCTTAGAAGGAGGAGGGTGGGTGGAGGATGGGGATACAGGGGAAACGAGGGAGGAAGGGGGGGGTGTCTTTCAGTATGCAGTACACATCCCCGTGTGTTGAAATTCTGTGCTGGCGGTGCCTCTCCCAGCCCCCTTCCTTTCGCTCTGATTCTGCCTCTCACTCTCTGATTCTGCCTCTCACTCTTTGATTCTGCCTCTCACTCTCTGATTCTGCCTCTCACTCACTGATTCTGCCTCTCACTCACTGATTCACTGATTCTGCCTCTCACTCTCTGATTCTGCCTCTCACTCACTGATTCTGCCTCTCACTCTCTGATTCTGCCTCTCACTCACTGATTCTGTCTCTCACTCTCTGATTCTGCCTCTCACTCAACTGATTCTGCCTCTCACACTCACTCATTCTGCCTCTCACTCTTTCATTCTGCCTCTGATTCTGCCTCTCACTCTCTGATTCTGCCTCTCACTCTTTGATTCTGCCTCTCACTCTTTCATTCTGCCTCTGATTCTGCCTCTGATTCTGCCTCTCACTCTTTGATTCTGCCTCTCACTCTTTGATTCTGCCTCTGATTCTGCCTCTCACTCATTGATTCTGCCTCTCACTCTTTCATTCTGCCTCTGATTCTGCCTCTCACTCATTGATTCTGACTTTCACTCTTTCATTCTGCCTCTGATTCTGCCTCTCACTCATTGATTCTGCCTCTCACTCTTTCATTCTGCCTCTGATTCTGCCTCTCACTCTTTGATTCTGCCTCTCACTCATTGATTCTGCTTCTCACTCTTTCATTCTGCCTCTGATTCTGCCTCTCACTCTTTGATTCTGCCTCTCACTCATTGATTCTGCCTCTCACTCTCTGATTCCGCCTCTCATTCATTGATTCTGCCTCTCACTCTTTGATTCTGCCTCTCACTCTTTCATTCTGCCTCTGATTCTGCCTCTCACTCTTGATTCTGCCTCTCACTCATTGATTCTGCCTCTCACTCTTTGATTCTGCCTTTTACTCTTTGATTCTGCCTCTCACTCTTTGATTCTGCCTCTCACTCTTTGATTCTGCCTCTCACTGATTCTGCCTCTCACTCTTTGATTCTGCCTCTCATTCTTTGATTCTGCCTCTGATTGTGCCTTTCACTCTTTGATTCTGCCTCTCACTCATTGATTCTGCCTCTCACTCTTTGATTCTGCTTCTCACTCTTTGATTCTGCCTCTTACTCTTTGATTCTGCCTCTCACTCTTTGATTCTGCCTCTCACTCTTTGATTCTGCCTCTCACTCTGCCTTTCACTCTTTGATTCTGCCTCTCGCTCTTTGATTTGCCTCTCACGCTTTGATTCTGCCTCTCACTCATTGATTCCGCCTCTCACTCTTTGATTCTGCCTCTCACTCTTTGATTCTGCCTCTCATCCTGCCTCTCACTCTTTGATTCTGCCTTTCGTCTTTGATTCTGCTGAGAGAGAGAGAGAGAGAGAGAGAGAGAGAGAGAGAGAGAGAGAGAGAGAGAGAGAGAGAGAGAGAGAGAGAGAGAGAGAGAGAGAGACGACGTAGGTGCAGCTCCATCTTTTGATCATGTGATTTCTTTGTCCAATTTTCACATTGTTTTTAATAGCAATTGTTACAGATGTAGAAAAGCTCTCAATACAACTTACTAATCCTAATCATTACATAAATGCCTCCTCCCCTCCTTCACATTGTTTTTAATAGCAATTGTTGCAGATGTAGAAAAGCTCTCAATACAACTTACTAATCCTAATCTTACAGACAGAAATGCCTCCTCCCCTCCTTCACATTGTTTTTAATAGCAATTGTTACAGATGTAGAAAAGCTCTCAATACAACTTACTAATCCTAATCATTACAGAAATGCCTCCTCCCCTCCCTCACCACACCCCTTTCCCCTCCGCTCCAATCCCTTTTCTTCGCAGTGTCCGAAACAAACCAACGGAGGAATGCGTTTCCGCATTGTCTGCCCTCCTCAGAAGCTCTTTCGGAGTGGTCCCCTCTTGTCAATCCGCTTCTTCGCTGTTAATTCACTCCTACTCCCTCTACCCTCTTTTGGGCCTCTTTTTCTCTGTACTTTGCCAGCAAACAAACAAAACAAACACACTAATAAAAAAGGAAGAAAACCCACCAGCCCCCTCTTCCCAAGTTTGACTGACTGTTTTCGGTGGTCAGTTTATACAAATGGAAACCGTCCCCAGGAGAGTCTCCGGGCTGCTGAAGTTATCCCCCTTGTTCTCCGTGGCGGCACGCTCAGACATCGAAGAACATGCGGCTTAGATTCCTCCATCCTTGACGCTGCTGCAAAGTCGACGAAGGTTGGTAATGGGTCGGAAAACCTCCAGGGAGGGAATGGAGGGGGCAGGGGAAGGAGAGACGGAGGGAGGGGAGGGGAGAGAAAGTGGAGAGTGGGAAAGAGTGTGTGTGTGCGGATCAACGGAGATCTGGCACGAAGGGTGGTTCTCTGTTTGCCCTCCCCAGCTTAGAACCAGCAGCAGCAGCAGCAGCAACAGCAGCAACAGGAGCAGCAACAGGAACAGCAGCAGCAACAGAAACAGCGGCAGCAGCCCCGAGGGGCACGACCTGCCAACACAAAAAAAAAAGGAAAAAGGAAAGGAACCCCCCCTCCTGATGGGAGGAGTCGCACGTGCGGTTTGACTTTCATTGCTGGCATTAATCACGCTGTGAGTGAGAAATCACTCCCTGGGCAGACATCGCCACGATAGGGCGCGTGCGAGCACGCACACATGCACGGACACACAAATATATATAATCATTACCAAAAAAAAAAGAAAAACCAAAGCCACCTCTTTCCTGCTCGTGCACACACACACACACACACACACACACACACACACACACACACACACACACACACACACACACACACACACACACACACACACACTAAGCCATTATCTGGTGAACATATACTTTTCCATTGCCCCATTTTGAATGCTCTTTATTCAAAAGCAAACATTGAAATCTCGAAATTTAAACCAGTTCACGCTATTTCTTTCATTTCAGAAATTGTTGATGTTGCAAAAATTATCTCTCAATCTCAAATTAGCATATTTCTATGATCATGATAGTGTAGTTGATATTTAAATTTGTACTATTCTTAACATTATTTCTCACCTTTTCCTCCCTGTGTCCTCCTCCTTCCCCCCTCACCCAACCCCCCTCCTCCCCCCCCCCCCTGTAAAGTCTAATATCACCAAGTGTGAACAGACTATAAATCAAAACAACACACACCACACCCCCTCTTCTCCCCCCTCGCATTTTCAGTCATTTGCCCCACTGAAGTTTTTCATCGAAGGTGAACTCAACCCCCTCTAGCAAGCAAACAAACGTAAAAAAACATAACAATTCTCATTTCTATCAGACCTACCCCTCCCTTCCGCCTCCTGCCCCTCCCCGATTGACAAAAGAAAAAAAAACAACAACCTAGAACGTCTGTCCATCTCTCCAAGCCAACATCCCAATAAAGATAAAAACAAAACCCAGCCGTCACGTGTGCAACCCCATTTCCTCCCCTGATTGGGGGAACAAAGAAGGCATTGCCCTGACGTCTGATCCGCCCTGATCCTCCGGCCTTTTTATTTTATTTTATTTCATTTTACTGTTTTCAGTCCGCTCTTCCTTTCTATCTCCAGCGCTGGTGGGAAGCCATTTTTTTCTTTCTTCTTAAAGATCCGACTTGCTATTTTGGTTCATCCCCTCTTTCTAATTTACGATCCGCTTTATCTTTTTTTTTCGTTCGTGCTCCCCCCCCCCCCCCCCCCCCCCCATCAACCTTAAATTTATGTTTAGAAGAATTGCCTCGCAAGCATGCGTGTCTCCCCCCCCCCCCCACACACACACACAAAAATACGCGCGCGAGGGCGCGCACACTAACTCCTAAGAAACTATCTCACGTAAGCACACACACACACACACACACACACACACACACACACACACACACACACACACACACACACACACACACACACAGAGATTGAGAGAGAGAGAGAGGGAGAGAGAATAGGAATTCCTTTGTTTTAGTTAACTGGAGGCCGTCGCCTAACAAATATGGGTATTGTGAACAAATGTTTCCAGAAATAGATAACAAAAAGAGTCACATATTAAACAAAGTAAAAGACCTAAAAAAATAACTACCCCCCAAAACAACAACAACAACACAACAACAACAAAAAACAACAACAAAAAAACTAACCGAAAAAAAAAAAAAAAAAAACCCGACACATAACATTCTTGTTTATGAAAAGCACACTATTTCAGCCCACTGGAATGGCTCCCCTAAGTGTGAACAGAGAGTCATACACAATTCAACGATTTTTCATACTACATAGAATCATTGCCGCAAACAACGCTCCGCTGAAACGGGATCGTATGACGTCAGGATCTATTTGACTCTGAGTGTGTGGTCATCTAAAATTGAATCTTACTCTTCTCTGTCCAGCAGGTTGTTGACGAGAAAAAGTCATAATTTTGGTTTAGTACAAATGTCACGATCAGGGGAGTTCACTTTCCCAGAATCACTAAGAGCAGGAAGGTTTTTCATTTTTCATCTTCATCGTTTTCTCAACAGTTTCAGATAGAGTAACACAACTTTCTGGGCGAGGTTAGGGTTTGGCTAGGGTTAGTTTTAAAGCTTTTGGCAGATGTGCAGAAGACAGAATTTCATTAAACTTTTAAACCGACTAGCCAAATAATAAGACGTTCCTTTTTCACACTCTTTCCCCCAGTTCCTGATCTGTCACGATCGCCAGCAACAACGTGGTTGTTATAAAAAATATTCTGTAACTCCGACATTTTTTTGTCAGTCAACAAGATAATCCCCAAAATACAGGACCTGTTTCTAACAAAACGAGTGGAACGATGCAAAATGGCTCAAAGACAAAGCCGTTGAATTTGGTGGGATCTGTTGTGCGTTCCGGATCCAACAGCAACTCCATGATCGGAACAGCAAGACGAATTCATGGTTCCAAATGAACACTAACTGGCCTACCCTCACAGCAACTCCATGATCGGAACAGCAAGACGAATTCATGGTTCCAAATGAACACTAACTGGCCTACCCTCACAGCAACTCCATGATCGGACAGCAAGACGAATTCATGGTTCCAAATGAACACTAACTGGCCTACCCTCGCTCTATATGCATTGATTTCAAGAGTCATCTAAGTGACAGTACTCAGAAAAACGTAAAATAAAAAGCAAGCCAAGATTGTGGGTTGGAACGGGTTCTCTCTCATTGGAAACAGTTGAAGAAAATGAAATTACTGCGAGTACAGATACAAGAAAAAAACACAGAGGAAACCAGAACGTTTTTGAGGTAATGACCGATGCCGAATACCAGCCAAGGCAGATCAACAAAATGAAAACAAGCCTCGGTTTCTTCAGCACTTTGAAATATGGATAGATAAAGTCACGCTCATATATTTCCCTACAAAGGGTCTGATATTCAAAATCTAAGTCTTGTCGGACAGATGTCGGTCCATTTTGTTACACAGAGAGAGAGAGAGAGAGAGAGAGAGAGAGAGAGAGAGAGAGAGAGAGAGAGAGAGAGAGAGAGACCCTCTGGGAATTCCCGTTTGAACACAATCGCCAAATGCTTGTTGGGTGAACGCCAATGTTACCATCATACTAATACAATTCCTCTCAGCGCGAACGGGGGAGTGGGGGGTCAGATGGATCGAGGAGGGGGGGGGGGGGGGGGGGCACCAGACCATGCCACGCATTATGGAGATTTCCCTGGAGCTCTGGGTTTGAGGCAAAAGAGGGTCTTAACTTTCCCACTGCCTGCAGGTGTGCTGGCCACGGGGACTCTTCAGGTGCACGAACAACCCGGTCCTATTTTGAGGTGGGCAGCTTATTGTTAGTTCACACACTTAATCCTCTCTTTTCTTTTTTAGCTTGGTTTTGCCCCACTGCAGGCAAATCTCTACTTTTAAATTCATTTGTCCAGCTTGTGGCTGAGTCAGTATCATTCACACGCCACGCAGGAAAAACAGTCACGGTCTGTGTTTTCAGTATTGCTGGGGCGTTCACTTCGCAGTATCAAGTTCCACGACAGAGTAGGCCCATCTGAAGTTGGGTTTTGTGGACAGTGAGAATACCGCTCATTTCATGTACCAATCAGACGGCTTTGCACAGTCAGATTTCCTTTCTGCCGTTTAGATCTTAAAGTCAACGTTCCCTCTTGTTTGTTCTGAAGACCAAGTGGGTTTTAAACGGAAAGAAGCTGAAGGCTGTTTGCACATCGTCCTCGTCTTCTCTGATAAGCCTGTTTCATCTTTCTCTCTGGGTTTTTAAACGGAAAGAAGCAGAAGGCTGTTAAAACATACTCCTTGTCTTCTCTGATAAGCCTCTTTCTTTTTTTTCTTCGTCTCGATATTCTTAAGTTTGGCTACTTTTTGCAACGTGCGTACACAGAGGGAAATAACAGACTGATACACACAAACACACACACATAGGCAGACACACAGGCATAAAGACGATGCCTAACCTCACCAGCATACAGACTGGTCTATATACGCTACACCTCACCTGCACACAGACTGGTGTGTATATACGCTACACCTCACCTGCACACAGACTGGTGTATATATGCTACACCTCACCTGCACACAGACTGGTGTGTATATACGCTACACCTCACCTGTGTCACCATACTCCTTGATGCCAGTATTGATGCCACTGCCGCCACACCACCATGCTGATTGGTCGGCTTGCCTGGTATGGGGATAGTCAAATCAAGGTGACGTTTTTCCTTTTTTATCCAGGTGCAGGTAAGAAAGATGCTGGTTCCCTCTCCAGACTGCACTGAACACAGATGGTGTTTACTGTAAGATCTCCATAAGGTGCACGACCATCTCAGCCCTATCCCAAGGTCTGCTGAAAATTGTTGATCAAACGCTGCTCTCTTCAGCCCTGCAAACACTCCAGTCTGGTCAAAATTTCTTTTCTTTCTGACACCTTTCTCTCCTTCCCCCCACCCCCCTACTCATACAAAGACAGCTATTTTCTGGCAGATGTCAGCACCGATTGAGGATAAATGCGTTGGCATGCCTGTTCCCTTGTTTGAAATACTTCAGTGTCCGTCCGTGCTCACTCACACTGAACGTGACCTAATCTTCTGACAGAGAGAAGACACGCAGAAACCGCTTTGACAAGGAAACATCTTTAGTTCGAGTGTCTGAAACCTTTAGGTCGAATCCATGCGCGAGTGAAGACATGGCGACAGTGTTTATTCTGAAACTATGCGTGATTCGTTTCCACCAAACGTTGATTTGCGTGACGGGAAAGCGACGTATGGTGTGTGTCCGAGATATGAATCGGCCAGAATTAGAGGGATTCCAGGGGGATTCTGACACAGCGTTGTCGTTGAAGCTTGTCACCCACTCGTGTCATCTTTCTGTTGATCACGCCAAATTGTCCCTCAGGATGAAAGGGAGCGTTTCATGATATACACAGCAAGCACAAATGGAGTCTCGCATTATCGTAAGTACACACGTGCGGATGAGTGAGAGAGAGATAGCGAGAGCGAAAAGAGAACGAGAGACTTGAGAGAGAGAGAGAGAGAGAGAGAGAGAGAGAGAGAGAGAGAGAGGGGGGGGGGGGGGGCGGATGAACCTATACTGACTGATGTTTGTTTTGATCATCTGTTACAATTTACTACCTTGACACTGCAGTACCTCCTCACCCCTCCCACCCCCTACCCCCCTTCCATTTCAAGACCAATGACGTCAAAGGCAGAATAGCCCACGTCAAAGGCAGAATATCTTATGCCAAAAGCAGAAACCCTACGTAAAAGGCAGAGTACACTACGTCAAAGGCAGAATACCCTTCATCAAAGGCAGAATACCTTACGTCAAAGGCAGAGTACACCACACGTCAAAGGCAGAGTACACTACATCAAAGGCAGAATACACTACATCAAAAGCAGATTACACTACGTCAAGACAGAATACCCTACGTCGAAGGCAAAATACACTACATCAAAGACAGAATACCTTACGTCAAAGGCAGAGTACACCATGTCAAAGGCAGAATACACTACATCAAAGGCAAAGTACACTACATCAAAGGCGGAGCACCTTACGTCAAAGGTAGAGTACACTATGTCAAAAAGCAGAACACCTTACGTCAAAGGCAGAATACCCTACGTCAAAGGCAGAATACACGACGTCAAATGCAGAACACCTTACATCAAAGGCAGAATACACTACATCAAAGTCAGAACACCTTACGTCAAAGGCAGAGTACACTACGTCAAAGGCAGAATACACTACGTCAAAGGCAGAATACCCTACGTCAAAGGCAGAATACCCTACGTCAAAGGCAGGATACCCTTCGTCAAATGCAGAGTACACTACATCAAAGGCAGAATAGCCAGAGGTGAAGACACCGGGCCTGACGAAACCGAGAAAAAGAAGAAGTACCTTCCCAGACTTCCTGTTGTGCACCTCGCCCAAACTGCCCAATGTGCAACTACTATTCCCCCACCCTTACCCTCACACCATCTCCAGCCGCCACCCCCCCCCTCATCCCCCTACCCCCTACCCCACACCATGCTAATGTGATTGTTCCGTCGGTGCACAGCGAGTTCACACATCAAGTCAAGCAAGCAGGATGATTTCCCGAGTGGTCCCGAAGAAGTCTTCAGTTGAAGGCCAAAAAAACGGCATTGACTTTTCAACTTGAGAGAGAGAGAGAGAGAGAGAGAGAGAGAGAGAGAGAGAGAGAGAGAGAGAGAGAGAGAGAGAGAGTGGTGGTGGTGGCGGGAGGTCTGGAGGGTGGGGCGGTGGTGTGGGGGTTGGGGTTGGCGTTGGGTGGAGAGGTGAGGACGAGGAGGGTAGGGCTGGCGCCATAGATCCTTGCTGATGACATCCACCTTCGGGTGTCAGTCTGACGTCTTCAGAAGAGGACTGGTTCACACTCGGCTTTGTGTCTTTGTGTCTTTCTTTTCTTGTTGTTTGTTGTCCTGGCTGACAGTCAGGTCTGAGGTTGAGGCGGAGGACGAGGTGTGGCGGAAGGTTTGGGGGGGGGGGGGGGGGGGCTGCAGGTGGAAGGTGGTGGCTGTGGTGGGATGGGCGGGATGCAAAGCGGGGTGGGAAGGAAGGAGAAGGGGTTTGGTGGATGGCCCAGTGGTTTACCCTTCTCTTGGTCCAAGAGAAGCCTTGGGTTCAGTTCCTCACATCGATTGACAGAGCAAGCAGGTAAAGAGATAGTCACTCCCACCTTCATAGTCATTCGGAAAGGGTCACAGACCGAGATCCCGCACGACAATGTAGGCACTGAAAGAAAGAAATGCAACGAAAAGCAAATCTTGCACCCACGTTACATCACGTTTCACCCTTGGTAGACTAGTACACAGGTGTGATTTTGTGGAAACAACAACAACAACAACAACAATGAAAAGCGCCTCCCAAACACGTGCAGACTGGTGCCATGGGTCAGACATGTCCCGTAGAGGGAATGTGGCCACCTGCCAGGTGAATGACAAACAGTGTCACATAAGCCCCACATTCACCAATGCTGATCATCACATCTGTCACCTTTAAACAAAGAATGAGAAGAGGGCAAAAAAGAAGAAGAAGAAGATGAAGAAGACGAGGAGGAAGAGGAGGAAGAGGAGGAGGAGGGGGACGGGAGGAGTGTAGAAGGGAAGGGGAGTAGGTGGGGAGGGAGGGGGTTGCATCCTTCAGGAGATCCCAATAGAGGCTACCTTGTACAATTCGAAGCCACAGTCAACACCGATGTCACTGACAATGCTTGGGTCAGAGCTGACTACTCAGACTGTGAGCACCTTTTGACCTCCCTTGCATCATGTCTGAATCCTGAGGCCCAGGCTCAAAGATTTCCTTCCATTCTTTAACTTTCTTTTCATTCATTCATTCATTCATTCATTCATTCATTCATTTACTCTTTCTTTCTTTTTTGCTGCTCATTTCCTTTGCCACTTCTCTCTCTCTGTCTCTGTCTGTCTCTCTCTTGCTCTGTCCTTCGCTAGCTGTCTTGAGAGACAACTGGATGTTGTTTTACACCCCGTGTTGGTCAGGCTACCACAGTGTCACAGAGAGTGTTATATGTCAGATACCACGGGTAGACTAAAATAGCCAAGCTGAGTTCTACTGATCAGTCTGACACATAGACCAAAGTGGGCTGTGGACAGGCGAAACTAATGGTCCTGTGCACCAGACACAACTCAGCAGTTCTCTCTTCATGACAAGGAAGTATTTCCCCTCTCTTCACCCCCCATTTTTGTTCTTAAACTCTCTCTCTCTCTCTCTCTCTCTCTCTCTCTCTCTCTCTCTCTCTCTCTCTCTCTCTCTCTCATATGTATGTATGTATGTATGTACGTATGTATGCGTGCTTGTATGTAAGTATGTATGTACGTATGCATGCATTCATGTATGTGCGCATATGTATGCATACATGTATGTATGTATGTATGTATGTATATATATATATATATATGTATGTATGTATGTATGTATGTATGTATGTATGTATGTATGTATGTATGTATGTATGTATGCATGTATGTATGTATGTACAGACAGACAGATGCATGCATACTTACACACACACACACCTCTGTACACTGATCTACCTATCTGTCATGTGACGTAGCCTCACATCAAGGCATGTGACGCTCCACCACATTTAGTCTAGTGATATGAAGCCTTTCCCCCATGCCACGACTAAAAAGGAAGAATATTCATACGGCTTGACTAGTGTAGCAGGCGTCCCCAATAATTGTGAGGATTACTCAGTAAGATAGACAAGCGTGGTCATTGGGTGAAAGTGACTACTGAGAGATAGTGTAACAAGGGCTGGTAAGGTGCTGGTCATGTGTTTTGAACACTGAGTAAGCACTCACTAGGAGGAGGGGGAGAACGTTGGTCAAGGGGTCCTCACTGCTGACCAGTCATTACCAGGTGAGCCATACATAGTTGGGAAAGTACAGGGAAAATTAAAAAGAAAAGAAAAAGAAAGAATTCATATGTTAAATTGGGAAGCAGGTTACTTACACGAACCTTATTCGTGTTTCAACCCTTCACCCTTCACACGTTCAGCTATTCCTCCTCTGATGCTGCGACGGCATCTGTTTCCTAAGTGGTGAGACGGGTGTTTAATGATGGCCATGGTGTGGGGAACACACCGATATAGTTCAGCCCCAGCAATTAAAGACCCCGGGTAGAGGAGTCGGATCTCATCGGTTCCCCAGTGACAGGAGAGTTCAAGGGGGCAGGCACGTTTTCTGATGTGGACAGGGCATCATGACAGTATGGGGCGAGTGTTTTCTCTGATGCAGGTATGGCATCATGAATGATTTATTCTCTCCTGGTCTGGATCTTGGCCCATTGTTATATAGAAGGCCATGACTTTATATTCTTGGAGGATGTGTGCATTCTTTCTCAAGCAAGAAGGAGGAATCTAGAAAATCTTCGTTCATATAAATTCGTAACTTGATTTATCTCTCAGTGTGAAGAGAGAGAGAAACATGTATAGAATTTGTTTGATAACTATTCGAGTGTGATGTTGGAACTGTTCATAGTAAAGTGTTTTCCCCGGAGGAGAGGGGGAGAAGAAAAAACATTCTGTAGTGCGCCTTTTGGTTGATTGGAGGGATTGCGTGTGCGTTTGGAGTAAATGCTGTCATGAATGCGTGTGTGCAGTGTGTGTGTGTGTGTGCGTGTGCGTGTGTGCGCGTCTGTGTGCATGCTTGCGTACTTGCGCGTGTGGTGTGATGTGGTGTGTGTGTGTATGTGTGTGTGTGGGGGGGGGGGGGGAGAGAAGAGAGAGAGAGAGAGAGAGAGAGAGAGAGAGAGAGAGAGAGAGAGAGAGAAAGCGTGAACACTATCTGGTTAACCATTGTACTGTACAAATACCTCACTGTATACATACATGTGAAAAGCCTTAAAGCCTTTTTTTCCTCACCCCATCCCCGCTCCCACATTCCCTTCCCTACCTTCTCCAAACAACGACTGCAGAGAAAGAGGGATGAGAGGAAGGGAACACATGGAGGCAGACACCAAGTAGGCATGTCATGCCTGTGAAAGATCCTTCGGGAATTCCCGTTGATCGACCGCACAGCGTACTGCTTGTGAATTCATTCTACCCACCAAGCGCGATTGCTGTCAGAACCAGACAGGATCTGCCCACCAAGTCAAAACGCATAGTGGTGATTTCACGCGCGAACCTCTTCCGACAGAGGTAAAACCCAGACCAAACCACATTAAATCAACACACACAAAATGAATAAATCCACAACACACACACACACACACACACACACACACACACACACACACACACACACGCAGAAAATAAAAAGGGAAGCGAGGGGTGAAGGGATGGGCAGAGGGAGGGATGCTTTTTCATGCTCTTGTGGGACAGCACTCGGAGATTCTAATGGCTGGCATCAGCCACCATGCTACATACGAGAGAATAAATGAATGAATGAATAGATTAACGAATGAATGAAATACATGAATAGATGAATGTATGAATGTATGAATGAATGAATGAATGAATGAATGAATGAATGAACAAACACACAAACGAACGAATGAATGAATTAATGAATGATCGAATGAATAAACGAACGAACGAAGGAATGAATGAATGATTTTTTTTAATCAGAAGGCCATCGGCCCTTTTCTGGTGGGACCTCAAATCACAATACAGTTAAAAACGACAATCATACACAGCATGAACACTCATTCACTTGTACAAAAACTAAACAGCAGACGGAACATCTTACTAATGACGACAGCACGTCTCGTAAAGGCTTTATACATGTGTCATGACAGGTTCCGCACCGTTACGATGTCAGATGATGGCAGTAAAAGGCACAACTTAACATGCATGGATTCCGATAACATTTTCTTGGAATTAGTTGTTTTTCTTAAATCATTGCACGCTGGACACACACACACACACACACACACACACACACACACACACACACACACAAAAGAGAAATGGATTTCATTTTCCACAGATGTACATAGTGGACATAACAATTGTCCCTCACTTGTTTTTGTACACCTTAAAGAATGTGCAAATATAGATGAAACCCAAATCTGAGTTCAGTCAGGGCATTTAAAACATTACTTATATGACTCTTATATAACCGCTGTATAACGTTCTGGAAATCTACATCTCTCACTTGTTTGTGTATGATTTTCCCATTTCTACCACCTGCAGCCACATCTCTGTCTACATACTCTGTTAAACATTGAAACTGACAGCACACCCTCATTATCCCGGACACAACAAATCCCATATCTAACCATGACCTGATAGCACACCCTCATTATCCCGGATACAAGAAATCCCATATCTAAACATGAACTGACAGCACACCCTGATTATCCCGGATACAAGAAATCCCATATCTAACCATGAACTGACAGCACACCCTGATTATCCCGGATACAAGAAATCCCATATCTAACCATGAACTGACAGCACACCCTGATTATCCCGGATACAAGAAATCCCATATCTAATCATGAACAGCACACCCTCATTATCCCCGGATACAAGAAATCCCATATCTAACCATGAACTGACAGCACACCCTGATTATCCCGGATACAAGAATCCCATATCTAATCATGAACGAACATTTGTAGCTCACGTACGCTTCGTCTTTTCATCAAGATAACATCATTTTTTGTATGTCTCGGAGAGAAAGAGAGAGAGAGCGAAAGACAGATAGACAGAGACAGACAGACAGACAAACACATACACACCGACAGGGCCAGAGAGAGAGAGAGAGAGAGAGAGAGAGAGAGAGAGAGAGAGAAGAGAGAGAGAGAGAGAGAGAGAGAGAGAGAGAGAGGAGAGAGAGAGACAGAAGACAGACAGACAGACACACACACACACCGACAGAGCCAGAGAAACCAGAGAGAGAGAGAGAGAGAGAGAGAGAGAGAGAGAGGGAGGTAGGGTGGAGAGGAGGAGAAGGTGGCCACAGAGACACCGACCCTAAATCTTTATTTACAAGGCGAAGCACATATGAAGGAGACAAAAAACAAACAACAGAATTCATGATAAAGAAAACAACAACAACAACACAATAGTTTTGTAGACTTCCCTGTGAATACTGAAAGAGACCAACTCACTTGATCAAACTCAATAAACTGATTCACACTTGATCAAAATCAATAACTGATCTACATTTGATCAAAATCAACAACTAATGTAACACTTGATCAAAATCAATAACTAATTTACACTCCATCAAAATCAATAACTGATTCACACTTGATCAAAATCAATAACTAATTTACACTCCATCAAAATCAATAACTGATTTCAGGGCTGACCGTCTTTGGGCTTACTGAGCAGTTGGCGTCCGCTCTTCAGAAAAAAAAACCCTGCATGTTGTGAAGGCACTGTGGCTTCAGCCTTCAGGAGCCTTGATCGTCGCGTTCAGTGATGTTTTCAAGGAATTCGCTGCAGACATCAAAAACACTGGGAAGGAATCTGTGGGATAAAACAGCCCTTTCCAGGTAAAGGCAGTTATCAAGGAGAATTCAATCATGAGAGTGATGTGAAGCTGCGTCCTGGTCCACACATCAGTACTGTCTCTTTACCAAAGCTCAAGTCTTCGTCGACTGATAATTACACAAACCTTCTCTTTCAGGCAGTAGCAGGAACCAAACAGTGTCTGTGACATTCCAGAAATCCGTGCCCCGGTCCACAGCTGTGATATGGATATTTCCAATCTCCAAGACTCATCAGACAGCGCTACCAAGCGGGACTGGACAACGGTGGTGTTGTGAAGACTTTAAAGCCTGTGAACACCTCATCATACGACCATGGGCAAAGTCTGAGACGGTCAGAAGGATGATCGGTGAGGATCATACTAGCTTTGTATTTCACCCTGTCAGTGACAACTTCAACAGCACAACATACTTTTTTTTTGAGTACGAATGCATGAAGACATGTCTCAGATACTGCATGACCTTTATACCGCATGAGCTACTGCCTCCTCATGCGTGTCTGTGAAGACCGAGCTGACTGTCCCCGGACACCATTGCAGGAGAGTTGTTCTACCCAAACCAACGCACATCTCATTTGTTGGTTCGCTGAAAATCAGAGCTACGGTAAAACCTATTTAGTCACCAAGAGACCAAATCAACAATCCATTCACCACGATTCTATCACGACTTCGGTTAAAACACAGTCATCTGACGAACTCGAATACAACAGCATCAACATGTGAACATTGTTGAAGGAAGCAAGAACTTATGACCACCACTTTATCATGTTTCCCATTGAGACTGACACCCCAGCTTGCCCCTGCAACATGCCCGACTTTTGCTCCCCCCATCCCCACCCTTTCCTCCCCCTTCTCACTTGCCCTACCCCTGGGCCATCTGCAGAGGCGCTCCTTCAAGTCCTAGCCAGGGCTCTAGCAGCCTCTAGGGCTCAATAGAATGACAAACAAAGAATGTCTAGTTTCAGATTTCTGTTCTGTTTGTAATGGAATGT
>JADBJO010000100.1:1099027-1151419 GCA_016801955.1 Conus betulinus | reverse complement strand
AAAGAAAGACTCAGTCATGCTGGTTGTACAGATATATTGGGACAGCATGGGGATAGGTTTGTCATCACTTACATTAAAAAATACTTGATTCTTCTCATAGGAAAAATTTAAAGAGAGCACTGCTATAAAGAGAGACAGGTGGTCCTGCTCATATGGAGGGTTTATTTGAGTGCTAAAAGTTTAGAGAAGATTTGACATTCCAGCATAAAAAAATATTGGCTCTTTTCAAGTGGGAGGTTGGTTTGTTGTGCGACTGCCAGAAGTGGGGGGGGGGGGGGTGGGGCATTGTCGCAAGGGGTAAGTTTGTTGGGGGCAGAGTCAGATCAGCTCCTTGTAATGTCACAATCCTTTGTGAGAGCAGTTAAATCAAGTGATGCTCTCACTGCAGAGTTCTATGACAATTGTATCATACAGACATGTGGCTGGTGTGTCTTGGACCAACACTTGCTCACTGATGGACAGTGTAGTGATACTGTATACCATGGATGGTGCATTGCAGCCTTTAGAGGAAAATGCTGCCTGGTAAATGGCAGTTGTCAGGTGTTTTGGGCGGAACAACCATCTGCAGTCTGCTGTGTTGTGGGGTTTTGTTTTACAGTGAGTACAATAACACTTTTGTGCACTAGTGCACTGTTCTGGCCCACAGGGACCAAATTCCGCTTTGTGTTTTTTCCACATAGTGATCTCCCAACTTGATGTTGGTTTGGCGGTTGAGACTGCTGTGATGGTTTGTCTCACATTTCTTTTGTGAGAATTTGCTCATAGTGGGTGGTGGTGTACCGGTCTGATAGCTTGATCAGGTCACCCAAGCTGAAGCACCTTGTTCCACCATGAAGGTCTGTAGCTCAGTGGACATTGTGTCATGCAGCTGCTCACAGAGGATGAACTCATTCAGTCATCGAATGTCTGGTCTGGGTGGACACTGCTAACCATTTTTGAAAAGCTATCTGTGAACTGGATATGTGTTTCTCCCTCAAATGTTTGGTCTGGGTTGGACACTGTTAACCATTTTTGAAGTTAAGCCTATCTGTGAACTGGCTGTGTGTTTCTCCCCTGCCATACTGTGAGTTTCGAAATTTCTGTCCATAGGCTTCAGCTGTCAGTTCAAATCAGGTAAGGAGGGCTTTTTTGAGAGAACATCATAATCAGTTACTTTATGCAGTAACTTTGAATGCACGTCATATGCAGCACCTCTGAGACTTTACATGAGTTTTTATGGTATGGGTTCAGGCCAGATTCATAAGCGGTCTTTCAGATCTTCCAGATACATTTCAATACTTTCAGTGGTCTCACTGAATGGGCCAGAGAGAAATATTCATAGCCAGAAATTGGATGGGAGGCTGAGAACTTTGGCAGAATATGTCAGAGTAGCTATCAGTCGTGGCGATTTTCAGTCTTTTTGAGAGCAAGTTCATGCTGTCTGGCTTTATCACACTCTGTTTCATGTTCTCTTAATTTGTTGCATTCTTCAGCTTCTGTACTGTGTGTTGCTTTTCAGCTTCTATAAATTTGTTTCTCTCGTCAGCTTCTTGTACTTTTTCCGCCTCTGCTTGTTCATGCTGTCTTATTTTTTCATGCTTCTGCAGCTTTTCGTTGCTCTTTTGCTCTCGTTCCAGCTCTGTTAACTTTGCTGTCTCTTGAGTGGCTTTTCAGTTTCCTTTTCATTCTAAGTGATCACAAATGTGATTAACTCTTAACCAGAGAGACCGAGAGATTTTTCCACACCCTTTGACTTCCCAACTAAGATTCCCTGATTCAACCATAATAATGAGCTGTTTCTCATGTCTAAGGAAGCAGAAGTCCACTAAGTACAACAAAAGCAAATGATCCCCAAAATGTAGCACAAAAATAGATTGATTTTAACATCATCACAAACACAATCATAGGTGAAGTGTGATTGTAACATCAGTCAAACACAATCATAGGTGAAGTGTGATTATAACATCAGTCAAACACAATCATAGGGAAGTGTGACTATAACATCAATCAAACACAATCATATGTGAAGTGTGATTATAACATCAATCAAACACAATCATAGGTGAAGTGTGATTATAACATCAATCAAATACAATCATAGGTGAAGTGTATAAGTAGTAGTGTTTGTGATGTGTGAACAAAGGGAACAGTGAGGGCGTCAGAATGAAAAGGTGGAGGGTGGGTAGCCAGATACTATGCATCTTGACCATTCATGGTGAGTGCTTTTCAGGATCCCATTATCTCTATCCTGCTCAATGCTGGAGACATGGTGTGAGACCCCTTAACCAAGAGCCCATCAGACGAAGGGCCACCACCTCTTTTATGGCCTTGTGGCCCACCTCCACAAGATCACAGCCTAGTTGTTTATATTTACTGAAAGGGAAGTTGGGGAAAACTCAAGCTAGACCTTTTCATGGTCTGAGCCCAACAGCACAATGAGATACTGGGAACTGCCATGTCTGGGTGTTACAGCATCTCATGCCACTCCCACTAAAAAGAGCCTTTTCATGCCTTTTTCATGTCACTCCCTTTTCATGCCACTCCCTTGTCATGGTCTGAGCCAACAGCATGGTGAGATAGTGGGGATTGCCACCTCTGGGTTTGTGACAGCTTTTCATGCCATTCCCTCAGATTTGGGAGGAAACTGCTGGCTGTTTGAAGAATCCTTTATTACTCTGTACTGCTGGGAGTTCATAGTGTCCCAGGTCTGGTCTCATGGTCATTCTATATTGTGGGTAATAGACTGCCTGCGTGAAGTGTTAAGCTGTAGTCTACTCCTTTTGCTTCAGAGTTTAAAATAGTTGAACCTTCCACAATGTGCAAAACCTTGACTGGGAGTTTTTAACTGTACTGTGTGGCTTAGTAAACTAACCATGTCAGATTATATTCCTGTCAAACCTCCAAACACTCTTGCTATGGTTTCCCCTTTGTTGGCCTTACAGTAAGTTTGCAGATGTGGCTTCATGCTTGGTGTCATTTTTGTC
This sequence comes from Conus betulinus, assembly GCA_016801955.1. Classification (NCBI taxonomy): domain Eukaryota; kingdom Metazoa; phylum Mollusca; class Gastropoda; order Neogastropoda; family Conidae; genus Conus; species Conus betulinus. The sequence continues at coordinate 1,148,456 of JADBJO010000100.1, read as the reverse complement.
AGGCATCCATACCAAGGAAGTTGACAAATTCTGCAAATCAGGTATGTTCAAGATATTTAGCGGCGCACGTGTGTGTTTGCGCGTGCATGCATGCATATGTGTGTGTGTGTGATTGTGTGTGTGTGTGTGTGTGTGTGTGTGTGTGTGTGTGTGTTATCCCCTCAATAATGAAATCAGAAACAGTTTGTCAAGTGATGTGATGGTGCTCTCAGTGGATGTGATACTTTTAAAGATGTGCTCAGTGTATTGGCTGTGCACTTTTGAAGAGACTTTTAAATTAAAAAGAAACATTTGGCTTTTATCAGGTATTTGCTATATATATAGATGTGTGTGTGTGTGCATGCACGCATATGAGCAGAAGTGCATGTGTGTGTGGTGCAAATTTTCGGGCTTGTGTGAGCATGCTCCGCCACACCTGATCTGCACATGTATGTCAACATGCGTGTGTACTTGTGTATGTTTGTCTGTTATAATCATGTGCGTGTGTGTATGTGCATGCCTCTGTGTGTGTGTGTGTGTGTGCACTGTGTGCATGTGTATGTGTGCATGCAATGTGCTGTGGCAGCGAGCACATGCCATGCGCGTGTATGTGTGTGTGTGCATGCGTGACTGCATGCGCCTTTGATTGTTTCTTAAATGAATGTTGAGAACGATGACTTAGGAACCAAGAACAAAAACAAGAAGTAACAATAAGGTTTGGTATTAAAATTTCACCTTTACTCTTTGTTAGTAGTGGTGAGAAGTTTGGAGTGTGACTGTTGGAACGGGGAAGGAGGGGTGGATAAGGGGGTGGGACCAATAATACTGTGTCCTGCTTGTATTAAAGGTTATTCAGGAATGCTTGTAGTTCGTAGTTGAAGACATGAGTTACTTTTGAAAAATAAAACCAAACCTAGTTCTGCTTTATGGAGATCTGTTTTTGGAGCCTTAGGATACTCAGCTTCGGGTTGGAGCTGATCAGGGACCAAAAAATCTACCCCAAAAAATGGCTCTGATAAGAATCAAACACACAAACTTCTTAATTAAGAATCGGCAATGCTAATCATTGCACTATGGCAGCAGGTAACTCACATGCCTTCATACCTTTGTAACCATACACTCATGTCCTCAGCACAAATGTTTTGCCTTGCAGTTAGTTTGAACAGTTGCCTGTGCCTAAGTACATGCACCTTACATCATGTTGTGCAAGTTTAAGGTAATGTACATTACATGTAGAGAGCATGCATAGTGTCAGAGCTCTTGCTACATTTAGCATCGCAGCTTCTTATGCAAACTCTGCTGGAAACTTTCAGTGCTTGTAAAATTAAAGTGTGAAGGGAACTCTAGTGCAAACATTTACATGTTTGCACATAGGCGTTCTTTCGTTCTTTCATCACTTCTTCACCTGTACATAGTACTCTCTTCCTAGACAAAAAGCTGTCCAGCATGACTTTAAATCTTCTCCTCCCCACACTGCTCTATGGTCTTTTTCATGGGTGTAAGCATGTTCTCAGTTGGTTTCAACTCATGATAGTAGTGTTTTGTCTTGTGTGAACAAAGGGAACAGAGAGGGAGGGTGTCAGAAGGAAAAGGTGGAGGGTGGGTGGCCCGATGCCATGCATCTTCTTCCGTTCATGGTGAGGGCTTTTCAGGACCCCATCATCTCGGTATCCTGCTCAGTGCTAGAGATAGGGGTGTGATCCAGTATTCCCCTACTTCCTAGCACAATGCTCTTAACCCAAGAGCTCATCAGACAAGGGGCCACCATCTCTCTGTGGCCTTCTGTCCCACCTCCACAAGATCACAGCATAGTTGTTTATATTTACTGAAAGGGAAAATTGGGGAAACTCAAGCTAGACCTTTTCATGGTCTGAGCCCAATAGCACAATGAGATAGTGGGGATTGCCACATCTGGGTGTTACAGCATCTCATGTCACTCCCTTTTCATGCCTTTTTCATGCCACTCCCTTTTCATTCCACTCCCTTGTCATGGTCTGAGCCCAACAGCATGGTGAGATAGGGGGATGCCACCTCTTGGTGTGACAGCACTTCATGCCACTCCTTCAGAGGCAGCCGCTGGCTGTTTGAAGAATCCTTCATTACTCTCTACTGGGAGTTCATATTGTCAAGTCTGGTCTCATGGTCATCCAATATTGTGGGTAATAGACCTACCCCAAGTGAAGTGTTAGGGTAACAGGTCTACTCTTTTGCTTCAGACTTAAAAAGTTAATAGTTTAACGTTCCACAATGTACAAAACCGTGATTGGGAGTTTTAAACTAAACTGTTTGGCTTAGTAAACTAACCATGTCAGATTACATTCCCCTCCCATGGTTTCCCCTTATTGGCCTTACAGTAAATTTGCAGATGTGGCTTCATGCCTAGGTGTGATTTTATTAGGCAACCATAGCAAGGACGTCAACAAATTCTGCAAATCAGGCATGCTCAAGATATTCAGCACGCAGGTGTGTGTGTGCGCGTGTGTGTGTGTGTGCATGTTTGTATGTGTGTGCTTGCGTGTGTATGTGTGTGATTGTGTGTGCATATGTGTGTGTGTGTGTGTGTGTGTGTGTGGCATGTGTGTGTGTGCGGGGTGGGGGGTGGGGGTGGGGGGGCATGCATGCGTGTGTGTGTGTGTGTGGTGTGTGTGTGTGTTTCCCTCAGTAATTAAAATTCAGGACAGTTTGTCAAATGATGTGATGTGTACTCAGTGGTGACAGTTTTGTCAAATGATGTGATGTGTGCTCAGTGGATGTGAGATGTGATGTGTGCTTAGTGGATGTCAGATGTGATGTGTGCTTAGTGGATGTGATATGTGGTCAGTGGATGGGATACTTTGAAGATGTGGCTCAGTTTATCTGCTGTACACCTGAAGAGAGATTTTTAAATAAAGTTGAAACATTTGGCTTTATAATCAGTATTTGTGCTCTCTCTCTGTGTCTCTGTCTCTCTCTCTCTCTCTCTCTCTCTCTCTCTCTGTCACTCTCACTGTCGAATGTGTGTGTGTGTGTGTTCGTGTGTGTGTGTGTGTGTGTGTGTGTGTGTGTGTGTGGTATAGAGTTGAAATTCAAAGATAAATTTTGAACAACCTCCTCTCAGATTTTGCATCTCAAATCCATTTAATCTTTTGATGCAAACCAGATTAATGTCTGTAAGGATTGCCATTATTTTTTCACCATGCAGTGGAAATAGTAGCATCTCAGGCTGGTCGATGAAAACTTTCCTCACTTGTGGTTTGGAGGATAATCAGTGTGTGTTGTTGTGGTTCATTGTTCATTGTTCTGCACTGAGTAGAAAAAGAGAAGAAGGAAATGAAAGAGGGAGAGTACAAACAGGTTGTTTTTTTTACTGGCCAAAATGCCCGTATTTAAAACAGTTCAACATGATTAATAATCATGCCCAAACAAAATAATCAACAGATTGACTGCGTTCGCTTCCAAGGAAGAAGAAGAAACAGGGAGTGTTGTAATCCTCCCACCCATCCACCCCTGTCGCTTCCCCACTCTTTCCTCTCTCTCTCTCTCGCTCTCTCTCTCTCTCTCTCTTGGCAGAGCATCAGGAGGAAAATATCGTGCGGTATTCTGTGCTGTCCAATCCGTTCAAAAAATTGTGTTGGAATCCTGTTAAATCTCCCCGTAGTTGTCGTCTTTGAAGTGAACGCAGCCGAACGGACACTGTGGTAAAACTTCATGTGTTTTTGGTATCACTTTGCGATATTCAGGGGGGGTGCAAAGGCAGCCAGAGCAAATGCGTCGTAGAAGTCAATGTCGTTCCGTCTGCACTGGAATGCCCCCAATCATTTTCTCCTGTTGAAGTGAATGTAAGATGAAATGAATTCATCTTTTTTCAAGAAATCATCATTTTCTCTGCTGCTATGGGGAAGGTGGGGGGGGGGGGGGGGACAGTCACAAGAATGTTGGGATGAAAGGGTGCGGTACTGGTGTCTTTTAGAATTAATTGTGGAACCAGTGGATGGAATGTGCCCAAGTTTCCACCGACTTTCTTACATAAGGGGAGGGAGGGGGGGGGGAGGGATAGGAATGGGGGACCTACATGGCGAATCCAGATCAGAGATATCGAGGATCCCAGCGATATCACAGATATGTATTTCCAGACAAAATACTTTGTTCATGAGGGTAACAATAGGTAATTCCCTGTTAAGGATTAACGAAGTAAAAAAAAAGTTTTGGCATATGTCTTCCCCATCAGATTTAGGGTCTTCTAAGATACTTAAGTAAATGATTGGGGGGAAGAAGACAAAGCATGAGTGAGTGTTAAATGACCATGTCTGGATCATCGAGTTTCTAGGAAAAAAAAAAGTCATGTCTGTAGTTGCCAACATGTTAGATCTCTTTGTTTTCCCCAAAGGATAAAGTCAGAAAGCTTGTTTTGTTGCGCTGCAAGAAGGTCACTACCACACCTCGTGTGTCTGGGGCTTAGTGCTAAGAAAACTTAGTAGGATGGTGCCTAATGAACGTTATCGCGAGATGAAAGCGACTGTTTTCCAGTGATATACTCCCAGGCCCCAACCCATCATAGTACTAGACATATTCCGTGTGGTGTCAGAAGTGTTTGGACTAAAATGACTCATGAATGGTGAGAAAATTCAGTCGGAATTCAGCGTAAGTCATATTTCTTTCATGGATCAGAGGGCCTTATGGGCTGAACTGACGTAATTGTGTTGACTGCGCATGTGATAAAAAAGGCGGATAATGTCATCATACAATAGCAACAGTAGTAGATCATGTTATTAATACTAGTGGCAAAAAAGCAACATAGGGGAAAAAAAAGTAACCATGTACATATGTCATCAAATAACCAAGGACAGTTTAGAGCGAACGTGTCATCTCCATCAAAACTTGATCTCAGTAATCAGCAAGACATACAAACAAACTGGAAGAAATTCTCAGGACACTAGAACCACTGCAAGAAAATCAATTAGGCTGGATAAGGAGGATCCAGACTATCAGTGTTCAATACTTCTGGACAAGAAATATAAGAAGGATTGCCATTCGATACTGATGCAGAAAAAGAAGACATTGCTGTTGTGGAGAAAAAGTTCCAAGAGTTCTGTGTGGGAAAAAACATTGAAGTGTCTGAATCGTATAAAATTCCACGCAAGAAGCCAAGCTGATGATGAGAATATTGACACACTTACGTTGCTGTATTGCGAAAAAATGCAAAAACCTGCAATTTTGCAGAAGGCAGATGATTAAAGATCGCATATCATTGGTATACGTGATGACACTGTGAGGGAGAAGCTGCTAGATAAGGCGACTTTAACACTGAAAGAAGCTGTGGAAATCTGTCGTGCACGTGAAATGTCAAAGGCACAGACCGAGTCCATCTCTACAGGGTGCAGATGGAGATGACTCAGCTGATACTGCCAAGTAAAGCAGCCCCATCACACCTTTAGACAGACTTGCAAGACTTCAGAGAGCCACCAGGTCCACTTCCATCAGCATGTCAAACCCAGGAATTATTCCAGATTTTCCAGAAATTATAGAACTTAATTCAAGTGCACTCACTGTGGGAGGGGTCCACCACACAGCTGCTACAATTGTTCTGCAAAAAATGCACAGTGCAGGAAATGCTTCAAGAGTGGACATTTTGCTGCTGTATGTAGATTGTCAGTCCACATGGTTGAGGAAGAACAGGACGATGATTCAAGAGAAGTACAAGAGGAAGAAGAACGTGCATACATGGGAACAATCACTGTTAGTGTACACAATGTGTCTGCTAACCCATGGAAAATCCCAGTGAAAGTGGAAGACATGCGACAAATATTCAGGCTAGACAGGCACTGATGTGACAGTAGTGCCATACAGACTTGTGCGAAATCCAAGCATCCATTGCAGAAAACCCAGAAGAAACTGTTTGGTCCTGGGCACTCAGTGCATACATTGAATACAAAGGAAAAATATCAGTTCAAGAAATCTATGCTGTCAAGGACTTTAGAGGAGCCACTGCTAGGCAGACCAGCCATTGTCAACCTGAAAATACTTAAAGTGATAGGTGAAGTCAGCGACCCAGAACTGTCAACATTTTTCCAGGGACTAGGGAAGTTATTCAAAATACAAGATTCAACTGAGAAAAAGACAGCAGACCTTTTGCAGTAGCACACCACGGCGACTCGCCCAGCCCTGAAGAAGAAAGTGAAGATGAACTGGACAAACTGGAAGTCGTAGGTGTGATCCGACCTGTGACACAGCAGCCTACTGAATGGTGTGCGGCAGTAGTTGTAGTGCCAAAGACCAATGACAAGATCAGGTTCTGTGTAGATTACACAAGACTTAATGAAGCTGTGCAGAGAGAAAACTTCCCTCTTCCTTCCAATGATCAACTCTAGCCCAGCTGGATGGAGCAGCCTTGTTTTCTAAGTTGGATTGCAATGGTGGATTTAATCAAATCCCTTGGAAGGGGAATCACAAGAGCTCACCACATTCGTTTCACCTTTTGGCAGATACTGTTGCACCAGACTTCCGTTTGGTATCAGTTCAGGACCTGAGATTTCCAGCGCACCATGGATGCAGCTGTTGGGAGACATGCAAAATGTCATGTGACATGGATGACATTTTGATCTTTGGAAAGACCAAAGAAAAGCATGCAGAGACTCGTGAAGTGGTGAGCAAAAGAAATGAAAGAGGCGGGCTGACACTGAATTCAGAAAAGTGCCAGTTCAGGAAGATCTCCAACAAGTTCCCAAGGGATATCATCACACCCAAGGGCAAAGCCATCGACCCTGAAAAGGTGGAAGCAATCACCAAGTTCCGTAGGCCAACAAATATTTCGCTACGCCCTCGACCCTGAAAAGGTGGAAGTAATCGCCAAGTTCCGTAGGCCAAAAAAGCATTTCAGAACTAGATGTCTGTTAGGCATGGTGAATCATGTTGCCAAGTTTGCGGGGTCAGCACTATCCGAGAAAACGAACCTCTGCGAGATTTACAGAAGAAAGAAAACAACTGGACATGGAGTAGCCCCAACCAGGCAGACACGTCTTTCTACTTATGCATCATCGTTTGGTTTGGGAGCTGTTCTCCTACAGATGCACGAAGATGGAAGCTACAGACCAGTTTTCTATACATCAAGATCACCTCACTGCTACGGAGCAGTGCTATGCACAAGTGGAGAAGGAAGCCCTTGGAGTGACCTGGGCCTGTGAAAAATTCTCCGAGTATCTTACAGGACTGAAAGATCTTGGACCACTGTTTGCTCTTCTGAAGACAGAACATTGAAGAACTTTCACCTAGGATTCAGAGATTCCATATGCGACTCATGCGATTTCAGTACAATATCAAATACACATGTGGGAAGAATCTTGTGACTGCTGATGCTTTATCAAGAGCACCGACATCTTCAGTGACACAAAAAGACAAGAATTTGAAGAGTATGTCAATCTGATGGTTAGGGCAGAAAGTGAGGACTTCAAGACGAAGGGTGAAACAGCGAAACTCAAAAACAGAACTTTGACAGAATACACCATGCTCGATATGCTGCGCCGCTACACACAGGACATTTAGTGTGGGTGAAGCCAGCAGGAACTCCAGGAACTGTGATCAATCAATGGCCAACAGGTCCTGTGAGGTCAGCACACCAGCTGGCCTTCAGCGTCGGAACCGCCAACACCTGATACCACGAGATCTACAGCCCCGCAGGTCTACTAGCCCCAGTCCCAAGGAAAACTCACTTCTGCCGAGAGATCATCAGTGATGTCCCTGATTCCCAAACTGACTCTGTTTCTGATATTGAGGATGTTGTTATCCTTCTGGACAGATTCCTACCAGAATTGGTAGAATTGTGAAGAAGCCACTGAGATAAGGCAGCGTCATGGCCCAGTACTGTTTCCTCATGTACATAAATGATCTGCCTTGGCATATCCAGAGCCAGGTCAAGTTATTTGCTGACGACACGAAGGTCTTCACAAGGAACGACGATGACACTGCCATGGCAACACTGCAGGACGACCTGGATTGCCCTTCACGATGGTCAACGAACTGGCAGATGCGGTTCCATCCTGAGAAGTGCTCCGTCTTGAGAGTGGGAACCCAAAGATGGACAGGAAGGACTACATGAGAGGCTAGGGTGCACAGGGGGAACAGACTGTGGTGGAGCTAGCAGAAAGTGAGGTGGAGAAGGATCTTGGCGTTTTGATTAACAAAGGGCTGACCTTGAAGAACCACATAAAACCAAGCGACTACAAAAGCAAACCGAATCCTTGGAGTCATCTGACCGTCATTTGACTTCCTCACCCCTGCGGTCTTCATCCAGTTGTACAGTATCTGGTTTGCCTGATTCTCGAGTATGGGCACACAGCATGGCAACCCCATCATAAGACATCGTGTTGCGAGCTGAGGGATGTTCAGAGGCATGCCACCAAACTCATTGCATCCTTGAAAGAAGAGCCATACCCAGAGCGCCTTGCTGCACTGAACCTGCCCAGTTCCTCAAACATTGCCCTCCTCGGGGGGGATATGACCAACATGAACAAGTACACAGCCGCCCCCATTTCAGCTACGTCCAAGGCAGAGACACCAGAGGCACAGCCTGAAATTGGAAAGATCACACTGCAGGCTCAACATCAGAAGCTGCTTCTTCATACAGCGTGTGACCGCCACCTGGAACAGTCTGCCAAACAGTGTGGGTCACAGCCCCATCAGTCAATGCTTTCGAGAACAGGTTCAACGCACACTGGAAGGAGTTTCCTGCAAAGTTTTGACCCTGACTGTTATCATTAGCTACAACTGTCGGAAGTTTTGTACCATGCAAAAAGAGCTTGCGCATGAAGTCGCTCCCATCCAGACACTGCTGTTCAGAACCTTCACGGACACAGGCATCGTACCAGAAGACTGGCGATCAGCCAACATTGCCCCAGTCTAAAAAAAGTGAACATTATGATCCTGGAACATGTCATAGCTCACTCACGGACCATCTAGAGAAGAACAACATCCTTTCTTTCCAGACAGCACGGCTTTCGTCGTAAAAGATCTTGTGAAAACCAGCTGCTGGAGTTAATGGAGGAGCTGACCGAGAATATGGAAGCCTGCCAACAAACTGACATCGTGGTAAAGACTTTGCCAAAGCCTTCGACAAGGTTAATCATTCCCTTCTCCTGCATAAACTGCACCATTATGGAGTTCGAGGCCATGTTAACAGATGGATTGGAAGCTTTTTGCAAGACCGGAAGCAGGCTGTGGTGGTTGACGGTGCCAAGTCAGACCTGGTTACCGTGAAATCTGGAGTACCCAGGGCTCTGTTCTTGGGCCAAGCTTGTTCTTGGTTGAAATAAACGACGTGCCCGAACTGTCTCCCCATCCACACCACGACTTTTTGCAGATGACACTGCTGTCTACAGGCCAATGAACAGCAAGACAAGACCAGTCCTAACTACAACAGACCTCGAACAAATTGAAGTAGCCGATGAGCTAGAGGGGTAAGGCAGTATCCTAAGGTGGGCAAATTTTCATGCATATTTTTTGATAAGCCCTATGGTCATAGATCATCAAAAAGTATGGTAACTATTTGGATCATACAGCTTTCTATGTATTACCTCATCATTTTCTATAACGCCGTTTCCAGTCTTAGAATTTTGGGGTAACGGAGATTGGTCATCTGTTAACTATGGTAACTAGGTCTAGTTCCCTCCAAAGTTTGCACACACACATTGTCAAAACATGTAACTTTCATAATATAAAGCATCCATGTGAAGCAAGCCAGGTGTTGCAAGCTTATATGGCTAAAAGTGGCCTCCAGTGATTAATTCATGATTGCGAGTATACATAACTTGAAGCCAATATATTTATGACTATGTAGACTGCTTTTTCAAAATGTAGTCTATACGAAAATGTATTTGGGGCTAATGATTTGAACAATTTAACATAGTATGACTTAAAAAGCTTCTTTGAGCACAATACTCTCTGAACACAAGATTCTTTGTTCACAGACTTACAGGAGTCTGTAACCAGTAAGAATCTTGAAAACAACCACTGGAAGCTGGTTTCGCTTAACCCAGTAGAAGTAATTGTTACACAGCAATTTTCATCTATATCTGGATCGGGTACGTTGCTGGAGCCATTTATGGGTATTACAACATCGTCTCGTGCTTGACCAAGCCCTGTACGCAAAGGCAGTCTTGTACGAAGGCAGCTTTCTGGGAATGCTTCCCCGCTTTGTCAAGAGCCATCTTCAATCGTTTTAGCTTGTCTTCCAGCCATTTTCCAAGGTGCTGACTTCCAGACACCTTCATATTCGTACATTCTTTAATTCCTGGAGTTGCCTTACTCCCCCTCCAAATATAAGCACAACAGCTTCCCTTCCAACTGTTACCATCATTTTCTCTCTGGATTTCAGTTGTCAATAATTTCTCTCAATCTTTTCTGTTCAGCTACAAAAAACATTCATGGTAGCTTGGTTCATCTTAATCGCCACCCGGATTAACATATCAATAAGATACCAAACAAAATACAACCAGCAGGCCTTAAAAAAGAAAAATTCTTGCCCACAAATTTAACAGTACAAAATTTTTGGTATTCTGCCTACAATCTACTGCAGTCACACCAACACGGAAAGAAAATCATACATATTATTAACAGTCAGTGACCACAGTCCAACACATCTGTCAACATCCTGCGCGGTGCGAAGTCTCCCTTCCCTCGACCTGTAAGGGATACACTCCCACCACTCAACTAAGAGTCCTTCACCGTCTGATTGAGGCACACATCCTGTCAACAGCGTGTCGGGCCTGCGCTTCTAGCACCACAGCTGGCCACTCTCGCACTTTTGCCTGGGGCTGCTCCCTCAACCACAGTGTACTGCACAGGCCCAGTGTCTGAACAATACAAAAGGATACCTGTAAGGAGTCCTTGTCGTCGTTGGGGCTCCCGCGTCCTGGGGTCGTATGTTCAATCCTGTTGGCGACGCCATTTTTGTAAGGATAGTGGTGGAGAGACTATAAGGAGGGTAGAAGGAGTAGGAGATGGGAAGAGAGCAAGTTGACACATCAACTTCCAACACCAACACCAGCTTGTTGGTTCTTGCTCTCTTATGTTTCAGATCATGGTTGGATCAAACCAACCATACCAACCTCCGACCTAGTAAGACAAAACAATAATAATCGTAAACATATCTTTGCAGTCAATAACATAATCATATCAGATCATAACATTAACAAAGGAGACCCCTGTTGCGATGGCAGGATCAACAACATAATAATTTTATTACTATAACATTAACAAAGGGGATCCCCATTGCAATGGCAGGATCTACAACATAATAATCATTATTATGGTATATAACAATGGGACTCCATGTTGCGAAAGGCAGGAGTTACTTAAAAAGCATGTATCATAATTTCATAGTGAAGAACAGTATTATGAACGAACATACATAAGCACACACACACACACAAAAAAGGAGCTCCCCGCTGTGAACAGCAGGAGCTGTGAATAATAAAATAAAATTAACATCTAATTTTCAACAGCAAGGCATCACTTGGGCCGTATAACAGATACACAGTTGCATGGAAGAATTCATATGCGTAGTGTCCACACATATGATCAAACTCAGAAAGGGCACATCTTGCACATTAACAGCCAACCAACTTAAGCTGTCTTTCTTTCTCAACACACACACCCACCTCAGGACAGTGCGTGCTACACGCTATGGCTCCACATTTCACCTGTAAGGCCTACACCCCAGCCCAACAGTGACTGTTCAGCCCTGCAATGGACCTACGGGTGTGAATATATTAAACAAGTGAACACTCACAGACTAACAGATGCAGCAACCGAATAAACACACTGACTGACCAGTGGCTACTCGTGTACAAAATAAACACATGAACGCACAAGCAATCAAGCAGCATTCAAGTAATTAACTGCCTAATTACCCAGCAAAGTAACCACGTAACCCTTCAGTCGCTCACATAATGAAACGGTCGAACAAACAGGTAAAACACTTGTTTGTAACAGGTAGCAACCCAGACACACAGACGAACAATCAAACTATCTTCACTGGCTGTATCTTAATCATTTGCGCAGGCCGCAGTGCGGTTTCATTACTGTGACTTAACCCTATCCGTCTCACCAGCAAACAAGGGCGACGTTTACTAAGCCAGTTTGTCTAGTGTTTAAACACAAGGAACCTGCAGGGCGCGCGTTAAACTTTATCCACTGATCACAATAAAAGACAGGAATGTCTGTAATCTATGGTTTTTGGCATCGATTTGTTGATTACTCACAAGAAAATCTGTGACAATACAGAGTAACTGTTTCTGATTTCATTCTTATTAAGCGCTAGCACCTGCTTAGTTACAAAGTTACCTGAATAATTGACTGTGGAAATTTGGTATATCACATTCCAGTTAAAAAAAAAAAAAAAAAGGATTTGTACAATAAAAATGTAAGAACTTTTAACTTACATTTACTAAAGTTGTTTCATGAAGATAGTACTCTATCTGCCCTATCTGTAGGTAGTAGAACATAGCCAAACCAACGGCAAAAACCATCAACATACCTATACATTCACAAACACCTGAATGAAGGACCAGCGTCACAGTCTTCACCACACTCTGCTCGTGAAGAAATGATCTCCGAGCCAGAATGCTGGGAGTATGTAGGCCTTCCACCCCCTTTGAACGAGATCTTTTGAGAAAGTCTTTTGTGGCCTATGTCACAATAGAACGACTACAAGCGTCTAAAGTGTTTAAACTCTGGCTCTGGCAGGGCTGCTCTTGACCAGACATTCTATCCCCCAGGGCCCGACAACCAGCAGGGTCGACCGCCATGTAAGTGGCTGGGTCTGCAGAAGTGCAGAGGAAACGGACCCTTCAGACTCTGTACCAAGGGCAAAATCCAGCATCCCACCTGTGAAGATGTTTACCTGTCTAAAATCTCAAGTGCACCTCAGCAAAAACAACACAACCACGGCTCCACAGTCTCCCGGGGCTATCCCCTGGCCTCTTCTCAGTCTCCCAGACCCAACCCATTCAGACAGCCATGGTCAAAGAAAGGCTCTCAAGAGTTCCCACACCAAAGGCGACTCCAATTACGATGTGGCTGAAGTCCAATGGCTGTCTCTTCAAAATGAGTCTGCCCAGACCCAGCCGTGGGCAAATTGTCTGCTGATTGACCAGCCTGTCAATTGGCATTCCAAACTGCCAACTACGTTACCCCACACTGTGATTTCTGTCCCACATCTGAGGGATTGACCACTACTACTCTCTGTTCTCAAAGATGGGCAGAATTGTACCCTTTACACATTCTCCCCCCACTGCATGAATTATTATTACTAAATCCAAGTACACAGTCTATTGGTCAAGAAAATAGGCATGTGCCAGACGAAGCACCACATACTTGGAAACATGACCTACACAGTCATACGTGAGGCATACACACACAAGTTCGGAGTTCACCCCTCCTACACTGCAGTGAGGAGAATCTGGAATTACCCAACAACCATTTATCAGAACGCCGTCCACTTCCTTTCGTGAGGGAGGCTGAGTGCGTGCTTCGCCAGCCTATAGCAACACTTCTCCAACTTAGACAAGTTCACACAGTCATACTGTGTCAGTACGTTGTTGCATAATCTCTTAATGCCCATTTCTAAACAATAACATCTGACTTTTGAGTAATTTGAAATCAACGACCACATTGTTTGGCAAACTATGTTACACCACAATAAAGTTCATGTCATTGTGACAACAAGAATGCATTAGAATACACAAAAGAAAAAATGTACATGATTGAAAAAAAAAAAATTGTTGTTATACAAGTGACGGTCACCACATTACTCTCGCACCAAAACATGCAGACTTAAATCAGCCGAAAAAAATTACGTGTGTCTGTCTAATTGGCTGAAATGAAGGAGAAATAGTGTTCCATAAAAATACCTTTTTTAAACAGCGCACATTCTGAGTTCTGTCCAACTTTAACATGAGGCATGGAATATTCTCTGCCATGCCCTAACAGGAGTATAACCAATTTTTACTCTCGTTTTACTCTCATGGTCAGTGTCTGACACGTCAGTTTGCAAAGGGAGAGAAACATAAATGATCAACGTGATGGGGAAAGGGGATAACTTTTTGTTCTGGAAGTCCAAATGGGGGTCAATTTAGAATACTGCCTTGCAAACTGATTGTCTGATAACGACCAAAACAGAAACGCGAACACTTTGTTTATAGCCCCAGCAAAATAAAGAAACTTCCAGCTGCTTTATACACAACAAAACAACACACATACTACTCTGTTTATAGCTCCCATCAAAAGCAGCAAACATAGCACTAATGAATTAAAACCATTTGCACATGTACCATGCCATCGCTCTGCAGCCAGTGCTTCCCTTCATAGTGCAAATCCATCATCTTTCAACACAAAAAGTCTACCACGACATGGCCCACATTATGTCCTAGCACATATATCAGTAAACAAAGGGACCTAACAGTAAACTTCTATCAAGGATAAAAACACAATTTGTTTTCAACCACAGTGCGAACAGTCTTTATCCCACATTAAAACATGGATCAATAAAACCGTTTCCGTCAAAAAAGAAATTCACCGAATAAAGCTCGTGATATTCATGGCAGTCATTACCAGAATAGCAAAGAGCGATCAGTCCGGACTCTTACGTTTCTGTTAGAAATTTTCTCACACCTTTGGTCTCCCTTGTAGACCTGTGGAAAGAATTCTTGGGGGCGTGGGGAAGCTTGTTGAAAAAGAAATTTCCTGATTTCTATCTTAGTCTCCTCCTCTTACCCATCCAAAGCATCCCATGGCTTTATGGTGTAAGGGCCAGCCTGGGCACACTTAGTTCACCCCTTTTCCCAGAAATCAAAGGTTTTTAAACCTTCAAGTCAGCTCCTAGTACCTGGTTCATATCACCACTTTTATCTTCACCCTGGAGATCCAAAGTGGGCTGTTTATGCCAGTCTTGTACAGAGGCAGCTTTCTGGGAATGCTCCCCCCGCTTTGTCAAGAACCATCTTCAATCGCTTTAGCTTGTCTTCCAGCCATTTTCCAAGGTGCTGATTTCCAGACACCTTCACATTCCTACATTCTTTAAATTCCTGGAGTTGCATTACTCCCCCTCCAAATACAGGCACAACAGCTTCCCTTCCACCCGTTACCATCATTTTCTCTCTGGATTTCAGTTTGTCAATAATTTCTCTCAATCTTTTCCGTTCAGCTACATTCATAGTAGCTTGGGTCATCTTAATCACCATCCAGATAAACACATCAATAACAAACGCGAAACAAAAATGCAACCAGCAGGCCTTAAAAAAAAGAAAAATTCTCACCCACATTTAACAGTACAAAATTATGCTATTATTCTGCCTACAATCTACTGCAGTCACCACAACACGGAAAAGAAAATCATACTAATTATCAACAGTCAGTGACCACAGTCCGACACGTCTGGCAACATCCTGAGCGGTGCGAAGTCTCCCTTCCCTCGACCTGTAGGAATACATTTTCCACCACTCAAACTAAGAGTCCTTCACACCGTCTGATGAGGCACACATCTTTCAACAGCGTTTCAGGCCCTGCGCTCTTGGCACCACAGCTGGCCACTGTCGGCGCTGTTGCCTGGAGCTCCACCCTCAAACAACAGTGGACCGCGCAGGCTCAGTGTCTAAACAATACAAAGGGATACCTGTGAGGAGTCCTTGTCGTTGTTGGGGGTCCCGCATCCAGAGGTCGGTATGTTCGATCCTGTCGCGACACCATTTTGTATGGTAGTGATGGAGAGACTATAAGGAGGGTAGAAGGAGTAGGAGATGGGGAAGAGAGCAAGTTGACACATCAACTTCCAACACCAACACCAGCTTGTTGGTTCTTCTCTCTTAACAAATCTTAAATAAATGTCAGCAAACCGCCCAGAGAAACGTGGACAAACGAGTCACAAGACAACACACAACGCATTTCGACCTCATAGGTCTTCCTCAGGTGAAACAAAGACGAACAAAATAACAAAAATGCACTTAGCTTTGATCGCTTCAGATTGCTTCTGAGTTCAGCGCAAGGAAGAAGATAGCGCAAGGAAGAAGGCGTTGAATCTTCTTTCTTGCGCTGAACTCAGAAGCAATCTGAAGCGATCAAAGCTAAGTGCATTTTCGTTATTTTGTTCGTCTTTGTTTTCACCTGAGGAAGACCTAAGAGGTTGAAACGCGTTGTGTGTTGTCTTGTGACTCGTTTGTCCACGTTTCTCTGGGCGGTTCGCTGACATTTATTTAAGATTTGTTTAGATTTCCGCCTGCAGTCGTTTCACTTTTGCAACTAGATCTTCTCTTATATTTCAGATCATGGTTGGATCAAACCAACCATACCAACCACCGACCTAGTAAGACATAAACAATATAATCGTAAACATGAGGTATACATAAAAACATAAACAGAAAGGATATCTTTGCAATCAATAACATAATCATATCATGATCATAACATTAACCAAAGGAGACCCCCGTTGCACACGGCAGATCAACAACATAATTTCATTACTATAACATTAAGAAAGGGGGATCCCTGTTGCGAACGGCAGGATCAACAACATAATAATTTCAGGCGTGCGTTAAACTTTATCTACTAATCACAATAAAAGACAGCAATGTCTGTAATCTGTTTTCTGGCATCGATTTATTGACTACTCACACAAAAATCTGTGAAAATACAGTATAACTGTTTCTGATTTCATTCTATTAAGCACCAGCACATGCTTTGTTACAAAGTTACCTGAATAATGGAATGTGGTATATCACATTTCCAGTTGATGAAAAAATGGAATTTGTACAATGAAAATGTAAGAACATAGAACTTAAGCTTCCATTTACTAAAGTTGTTACATGAAGATAGTACCCTGTCTGCCTCCACTATAGGTAAAACATAGCCAAACTAACGGCAAAAACCATCAACATACCTTTACATTCACAAACACCTGAATGACAGAACCAGCGTCACAGCCTTCCACACTCTGGTCAGTGAAGAATGATCTCCGAGCCAGAATGCTGGGAGTATGTAGGCCTTCCACCCCTTTGATCGAGATCTTTTGAGAAAGTCTTTTGTGGCCTGAGTCACAATAGAACGACTACAAATGTCTAAAGTGTTTAAACTCTGGCTCCGGTGGGGCTGCTCTTGACCATACATTCTATCCCCCAGGGCCCTAACAACCAGCGGGTCGACCACCATGTAAGTGGCTAGGTCTGCAGAAGTGCAGAGGAAACAGACCCTTCAGATCTGTACCTAGGGCAAAATCCAGCATCCCACCTGTGAAGATGTTTACTGTCTAAAATCTCAAGTGCACCTCAGCAAAGACAACACAACCACGGCTCCACAGTCTCCCGGGCTATCCCCCTGCCTATTCTCAGTCTCCCAGACAAATCATTCAGACCAGCCATGGTCAAAGAAAGGCTCTCAAGAGCTCCTCAGCAAAGGCGACACCAATTCCGATGTGGGCTGAAGTCCAATGGCTGTCTCTTCAAAACGTGTCTGCTCAGACCAGCCGGGGGCAAATTGTCCTGAGTGACCAGCCTCTTAACTGGGAATCCAAACTGCCAACTACGTTACCCCCCCACTGTGGTTCTATCCTACGTTTAGGGGTTAACCGCTACAACTCTGTTCTCAAAGGTTGGGCAGAATCGTACCCTTTACATACTGAAAGAACAACACAGGGGGTGCAACAGCTGGATTGCAGGTGCAGAACATTGCACCTGGACATAGGATTAAGCTGTGCGTAAACTTCTGGCACAAGAGAGCAGCAAACTTGGTTTGATCAAGTTTTTGATCCAAGAGTAAAAGACTTGATCACGTTCATAAAGTTGTCTTTTTCACTTGTGAGGAGAAGTGGGCTTCCATCAGTCAGCAGTCACATGTGAGGTGCCTGAGCTCCAGTGTGCCCAGGAAGAAGCCGATGGCTGTCTTCTGCTTCATGCCTCTCACACTGCTCAAGATGGTAATGAGGCTGTTGTGATCAGTTCCTGTGACACAGACGTTCTAGTCTTGAACACAGCCTTTCTGCAGTGCTGTCAAAACACCGCTGTACCAGAAGAGTGGAACGGCACCCGTACACAACTGATAGACCTTGGGAAAATTGCGTCTTCTCTCTTCAACCTTCTGTTTGCACTGCCCTTCCTGGAATGCATGCGTACCCTAGTTGTGATTCTGTCAGCTTGTTCGCTGGGAAAGGAAAACTGTCAGCGCTGAAGATCCTGAGGTCCAACCAGGACATTCAGCAGGCATTTTCTGATCTTGGAAATGACTGGGACTTGTCACCTGAGCTCTTCGAGAAATTGGAGAAATTCACTTGCCAGCTGTATGCCCCAAAACAACTGACTGCTGGAGTCAACGAGCACAGGTACTAGCTGTTTTGTGCAAAGAATGGAGATGTTGAATCTTACCAGCTGCCTCCCTGCTAGGACTGCCTGCTGAAGCATGCCCAGAGAGCAAACTACCAAGCTGGGTTGTGGAGACGGTGTCTGGCAAACGATCCACAGGCTCCCGTTCCTGTTCACAGTGGGTGGAGAATTGAAACTGAGGATGGCAAAGACATTCTTTCAGTGGATTGGATGAGCGTCCAACCAGCACCAGATGCTGTTCTAGAACTGCTGGTTTGCACCTGCCCCAAAAGAATACACCGGAGAAAAATGTGTCTGCTCTCTGAAGGGCCTTCACTGCACGGACATGTGTAAAGTGAAAGGCTGTGAAAACCAGCCATGTAATGAAGACACTGTTGGCATGGCAGTGAACCTTGCTGGTGAAAGCAATGATCTGTGAACTGTTTGTCCTGGAAGAGAGTAGAAAGGTGGGAAAGCATTTCTCTGTTTTAATGGATGTGTGTTTGTGTTACGGAAAGAATCACTCGCTCAAGCTGAGCTCAATTTCAGTCAAATGATGAGTCTGATACCTTATAATGAAGAGTGATTTATGTGATTTTTTAATGAATTTTGTCCCTAGAAGCATCATGGTATCTACTGTACACGTTGTTGTAAGATTTCTGCAATTTGGCTGATTTAAATGCATTGATATAAATGGATTAGTGCCCACACACAGAAATCTGTGGGAATGATGGTGGTCTTAAATTAACGTGTGATAACACAGGGATAGCTGTTCCCCCCCAAATTGTTGTCATACATTTCTGAAGTCTAGAGACATGGAACATCTCAAAAATATGAATGAGAATTTGCCCACCTTTATGATACTGATGACCCCACATTTAGAGTGTCTGGCTCATTGGCTAAGAAATGAGAGAGAAGTTGGGATATGTCATTCCACCCCGGGAAATGCACCACCCTCCCAGTTATCAGTCCCAAGAGAAAGAAGAAGCTGCTGACACCATCGTACCAGCTGCACAACCAGACTCTCGCCAATGTCACCTCGGCGAAGTATTTGGGGGTCACGATCTCGCAAGACCTTGATCGGGACCTCCATGTTCATAATATCACGAACAAAACCACGAAGCGTTAGGGTTTTGCGAAGAAACCTCAGAGTCGGTAACATCAGACTCAAAGACATAGCCTATAAGGCAATGGTGCAGCCTGTTCTCGAATACCCAAGTACTGTGTGGGACCCGCACAAAGAAAGAAAGATCACAAAAATTGAGACTGTGCAACGAAGATCAGCACGTTTCGTTTTAAATCGCTACAAAAGAACCGCTAGTGTCTCCAGCATGTTACACCATCTCGGATGGCCATCCCTACAAAGGCGACGTAAGATCGCAAGGCTTACCATGATGTACAAAATCATAAACAACATGGTCCAGATGGATTTTGGCAAAAATTCGTAAATCCCATCAGCCAAAGTTGAGAGCACCTAAGGAGAGGGACAGAAAAGCGCACTCAAGGCAGCTTGCTAGACTTCAGTGTCAACGGGACTACCGGAGTTTTTTGTTCCTACCGCGAACCATTCCTGAGTAAAACGATTCACTGACTGAGGCTGTGGTTCGAGCCGCGTCTCTTGGCGTGTTCACGTCTTGAACTTGAACTTGACTTTAGGGCGCAGTAAGCCTCGCGGCTTTTCAGATGCCCTAGTCTTTCTTGTTCTCTTTAGATTTTTTTTCCAGTATGGATTGCGCATTTTCATTTTTTCGTGACAATGGTCACGCATCATATTTGAACTTTTTGTCCATAATACCTTTTTCTTTTTTTTCCAGAAGGTCTTTAAATAGATTAATGTTTTTTGGGTTTTTTTTTTTTTTTTTTTACAGTTTTTGTTACTTTTCTTAATTTGTTCCAACTAGGAGCAATCCTATTTGAAAAAGAATTTGTTCTAACATTGCTGGAAACTTGTTTTATAAATATCTTTTGATAGGAATTTCTTGTTCTTTCGTCACTCACTGATGTGAAAAAAATTCCTTTTCTGTATCATCTAAACCATTGAATATTTTATTTGTTTGAATTAGATCACCCCGTAGTCTTCTAAATTTCAATGATGGCAACTGTAGTTTTCGTAACCGATCATCGTAGCTTAAGTGGCTGATACTTTTTATTAATCTTATTGCTCTCCTTTGTACTTTCTCTATACTGATCGATTGTCGTTTTAGTAATGGGTGCCAGATAGTATTTTCATATTCCAAGTGAGGTCGAACCAGAGTCTTGTATAGTTGAATGAGTGTGTCTTTGTCTCTATAGGTCAAGGATCTTTTGATAATACCTAGCATCTTTATTAGCTGTAGCGATGGCATTTCTAATATGTCTGTCGAATTTCAGCCTATAGTCAGAAGTCACCCCGAGGTCTTTCTCCTCCTCACTTTTCTCTAATATTACAGATTCACTATCATTCTTTATGTTGTAATTGTAGTTAGGGTTTTTATTTCCATAATGAACTACTTTACATTTACTTGCATTAAAGTAAAGTTTCCAGGTGTTTCTCCAATCTATCAATCTATCCAAATCCCTCTGTAATTCATCTTTATTATCGGTAGTAGTATTATAGAATTTTGTATCATCTGCAAATATTTTACAATTACTTTCAATCTCATCTGAATGAGCAGCAGCGCACTGCATCAGCAGATAAGACGTCGGAAGACCAAGGCCAGGATTTAAACCACAGTGCCAAGGACATCCACGCTGTTGGTTCGGATGAGGAATTTGCACAGGCCTCGATGATGCCAGCGCCTGAAACTCAACCTGCCACGAGCAAACGAGACTAAAAATTGGGAGGGAGAAACTGGATGCAAAAATCGTCCAAAGACTCGATGCACTGATAGGGAAAAGCACCCTGGAACACAAACTAGCCACATATGGGGACATTGTGTATGCCACATGTAGAGACGCCTATGGAGCAAGACTACCTAAAGAGAAAACACCTCCAAAGAAATCCAGACGCCAAGAAGAGATGGACAAGATCAGGGTCCAAAAGAAAAACCTCAAGAAGCAAATGAAGACCGCACTGCCAGCTGAAAAAGGCTTGGAAAAACCTCTGGGAAGACCTGAAAGCAAAACACAGCGCCCTCAGCAAAGCGGAATCTGCGAGGAAGAGGAAGAGCAAAAAGAAGAAGACACAAGAGCACTTCTTCAGAGACCCCTTCCAGTTTGCCAGAACTCTGTTTGAGCAGCCAAAATCTGGGACCCTAAGTGTGGACAAAGAAGTTCTTGAGCAGCATCTGAGGAAAACATACTCTGACTCACAGAGTAAAGCACCACTCGACATTCAAGGTCTGGTGTGGCCAACCAATCCTGAGAAACAGTTCAATGACAAGCCTCCAACGTTGGCGGAAATCAAGAAGGTGGTCGACAAAGCCAGAGCCAATCATCACCAGGGCCAAACGGAATACCTTACCAGCTGTACAAGAAATGTCCCAAGGTGCTGGAGTGGCTCCACAGGCTGCTGCGATCAGCTTGGAGAAACCAGAAGATCAGCGGCCAGTGGATGACGGCAGATGGTGTGTACATCCCCAAGGAGCATAACTCAAGTGACATCAGCCAGTTCAGGCCAGTATCACTACTGAACGTCGAAGGGAAATCTTCTCTGTCATGGCAGCAAGGCTGACCAAGTACGTCATGGAAAATAAATACTTGGATGTGTCAGTCCAGAAAGGTGGCATCCCAGGCGTTGCTGGAAAAACTCTGGGACGCAATCCAAAGAGCAAAAACAGAAAAGAGAGACCTGGACGTAGTGTGGCTTGATCTGGCAAACGCATATGGATCTGTACCCCATGAGATGATACAGTTGGCTCTTGAGAGGTACCATGTGCCTAAGAACATCCGCGACATGCTCAAGAAGTACTTCAATGGCTTCTCAATGCGCTTCTCTACCAAGGAGTACACAACAGATTGGATCAACTTGGAGGTGGGCATTGCAATGGGCTGTGCAATTTCCCCAATACTGTTCGTGTTGGCAGTGGAAGTCATCTTGAAAGCAGCAACAAGCAATGCAAGACAAACAGACCTTGGTGATGGATACAAGATGCCCCCTCTCAAGGCTTCATGGATGACACTACAGTGATTTCATCCAGAGAAGACGAGACACGTCATGTGCTGGAGAGGCTGGATGACATAGTTGCCTCATCCAGAATGAAGTTCAAGCCAAAGAAATCACGGAGTCTCTCACTGAGGAAAGGGGGAAGTCGCCGAATCTGTGGTCTTCAGTGTTGCCAACCAGGCCATTCCAGCAGTTTCAGAAGAGCCAGTCAAGAGCCTTGGAAGATGGTATGATGATACGCTGAAAAATGCACAAAGAGCAAAAGAAACCAAACAGATGTCAGAAGAAGGCTTGGAGACCATTGACCAGTGTGGGCTCCCTGGCAAATACAAGGTCTGGTGTCTGCAGTTCATGCTGATACCAAAGCTCCCATGGCCTCTGATGATATATGACATCTGCACCAGCATAGTGGAGGCAATGGAATCCAAAATCAACAAGTTCACAAGGAAATGGCTTGGTGTCCCACCCTGTCTGACTGACATAGCGCTGTACTGTCGCCGAGCAAAGCTGAAACTACCACTGAAATCCATCCTGGAGGAATACAAAGCAGGGAAGATCAGACTTCAAAGCATGCTGGAGGGCTCAGGAGACAAGGTGGTAGAAGCAATCAAGCTCCAGCTGAAGACAGGCAGAAAATGGAAAGTTCAAGAGGCGATGGATTCTGCAAAAGAAAGTCTCAAGATCAGAGAAATAACAGGACACACACAGAACAACAGGCAAGGACTGGGAATGACCAAAACTGAATGGTGGTCAAAGGCCAAAGGAAAGCCAAAAGAGACATGATGATTCAGGAGATGAAAGAAGAAGACCAAAAAAGACTCCAAAAAGCAGTCCAGCAGAGCCAGCAAGGGCAATGGACAACGTGGGAGAATGCACTCCAAAGAAGTCTCACTTGGAATGACATTTGGCACATGGCCCCTCTCCGGATCAGCTTCATTCTCAGATCCGCATATGACCTTCTGCCCTCAAATGCAAACCTGGTGAAGTGGGGAAAACAGACGATCCTTCATGCCCCCTCTGCCATGGAAAACAAACAGTGGAGCATGTCCTTAGCTCATGTAAAGTAGCCCTGGCTCAAGGGAGGTACACATGGAGGCACAACCAAGTGCTCAAAGAGATTGTACAAGTAGTCTGGGCTAGTACCAACACCACAAAAGGGAAAATCAGGACTCCAAAAGCACCGGCAACATTCTTCACGGCAGGAGGCAGCGAATTATGGCCAAGAACAACAGTGCCACTCGGAACATGCAGGCAGAGTCTGCTGGACGGGGCAGATGACTGGGAGTGCACTGCAGACCTCCCAGAATGGAAGAGTCACCCAGAGATCATCAGCAAGAGTGGCATGAGACCAGACATAGTAGTCCACTCTCAGTCAACCAAGCAGCTGATCATGATCGAGCTCATGGTGCCATATGAGAACAGAATGGAGGCAGCTCAAATCTACAAGAATGAAAGTATGCTGATCTGGCAAACAGCCTGAGGAGAGAAGGCTATCAGGTCAAAGTCTTCACAGCAGAAATTGGAGCTAGGGGGTTTGTAGGAACGTCTGCATACAGCCTCATGAAACAGCTGTCAGTTGCAGGGAGGGAAAAAACCAGAGCCCTGAAAGCAATGGCAGAAGCAGCAGAGAGGTGTTCAAGCTGGATCTGGTCAAGGAGGAACAAAAGTGAACTTCATAAGGCTTGAATTTCCTACAAATATCAGGTGTCCCAGTGGCTCAGTGGTTAGTGCGCAATTCATTAAGTGGAAAATGAGCATGTCCAGAAGGGCATGGGTTCGAATCCCAGCCATGGCTGGGGGAGGCAGCAGAGGGACATCCGGAGTCATGAAACGGCTGTGGCCCAACCCCCCTAGAGTGTCAGGAGTTAAGGGCCGAAACACTTGCTTGAAGGGGGCTTCTCTTCAGAGGACTCTCTGCTGCCACGCTCTCCACGAGTTTCTTTCTACTACTCATCGGGTAAATCATTTATGAATATGGTAAACAATATTGGACCCGGTATACTTCCCTGAGGAATTCCGCTCAGCACTCGAGTTTCTCTTGAGAAGGCCTCGCCCACTCTCACCTTTTGTACTCTGTTTTTTAAGAATCGTTCGACCCATTTTAAAACATTACCCGCAATACCATAAGATTGCATTTTGAGTAAGAGCCGTTCATGAGGTACCGAGTCGAAGGCTTTTTTTTTTTTTTTTTTTTTTTTAAATCTAGGTATATCACATCAAAGTTATTTCCATCATCTATCATTGAGGTAAAATATTCCATAACTTCTAGTAGATTGGTTACACATGATCTATTCTGTCTGAAACCATGTTGATTTTTAGAGTAAAGTGCCATCATTCATGTGATTGACAATAGAATCTCTAATAAATGACTCCAGTACTTACATAAGATGCAAGTTAAGCTTACAGGCCGATAATTACCTGGATCACGTTTTTTTACTTTTTTTAAAATAAAGCTGTCACATTTGCTGTGCGCCAATCGGGAGCTCGTAAACTCCACCAGTAGTCAGAAGCCTTTTTTTTTTTCTTTTTTTTTTCCTCCTGCGCTTACCCCTCCGTTACAAGTGTCAGAATAATCAGCCTGTTGATTGAGGATACTATACGGATGAAGATGCAGACGCACGACAATCAATTGTACTAGTGGAAAAACTGTCAACAAGCTCCTAGGAGCTTCAACACGCAAACCATCCAGAGACTGGACTTAAGAAGAACCTGTTGATGAAACTTTACCTAGATTGATATGTTGTAAGACACTTCCACCTAGAGACAATATTCTGTCATAAGGATACAGATTTTGAAAGCTGTTTATTTAATGTTCTGTCTCAAAGAAAGGGGGATATACATACGAAAATGGGGGCAAGCAAGATAGAACTTTTTTTTTTTTTTTTTTACTGGAACGGGTAACGGACTGTTCTTTGATCAGCTGTTTATCATGATTTGCCAGTACTTAGGCTACCCAGAATAGTATTAGACAAATTCCGCACTTAGTGTTAAGAAAACTTATTAGGATGGTGCCTAATGAACGTTAATGCGAGATGAAAGCGACTGTTTTTCCAGTGATGTACCCTAGGCCCCAACGTATCATAGTATCCCTCCGCGTACTGTCCTCTGATCGGTGAGGATTCTTCCTCAAAATTTGAATTTTTTAGTCATGGGTAATTGCCGCCTCAAAAAAAAAAAAAAAAAAAAGGGGGGGGGGGGGGGGGGGGGGAAAAAAACGAGAGAGAGCGCAACTACCCTGAGAAGGCAAATGAAACAAACTGCAGCGTTACCGGAACACGACGAAAAAGCGAAGAGAGCACACAAAACAAAGTGTGAAGTAACGCACTTTAATGCACAACACAAAACAAGACAAATTTTCGGCAATAAGCCTTCCTCAGCGACAAAACATTAAAACAGTACAGACATTAACATGCGCAATACTCCCCTTGTGAAACCACTTTGGCTTCACGAAATGACAATTGTAACAATTCGTTTGCATAGATGATGGTTACGGAAGCCCACGTGACCAATGTCCCAAAAAAGGTCGTCAGGAAGCACACAAACAGTGGCCCCTAATGGTAAGGATTTCACAAGCAACGGTCAGTCTGCGGATCACCTCCATCTTGTCAACAAAAAAAGGCCCAATCGGACCGAAAGACGAGATATCGGAGGGCGGTACCACCTATAAACTTATAGGGGGGGCAGGTCACTTTCGTGGCTTCCTGCATGAGAATTTTTCCGCGTCATCGATAGCCGATTTATCGGACCTATCTGCATACGGGCCCTGCTGGTCAGTGGCAGCTGGTGGTTGTGGAGACAACTGAAAAGAAAGAAAAAAAAAAAACCCTACAGGTAAGCTGGCACGCTCTTTCTACAAGACAACTAGTCAAACTTCCAATTCAGGTGGGGGGTTTTAAGGCTTAGTATGAAACGGTGGCAACAGTATAAGTTTTTTGTGTGTTAAGTTGTTGTTTTCTTACAAATATACTGTTACTTTATTGCCTGATTTTCATGATTCTCAACCGGCGCCGGCTGTACGCTACTGGTCAGGATGTCTTTACTTTCCTATTTTGATTGTGGAACTTTTTTCGGCTAGTCATGAGCACTCGGAGACCACAGCAACATTTGAGGTAGGTAAGCGAAAATTATTTTCATATACTGGTGCAGTGATTTATATTTTAAACAGAAAAACGAATTCCGCGGGAGCTCTGCAAAACCCACGTGTTCAGAAACCGCGCGTCACACAAGAGACGTCACGACAGCGATTTTCCTGCAGATCTCTAGAAATGGCGCGCGTTTTTCTTTTCTTTTCTTTTTAACAGAAGGGTGAATTTAATATATCTGTAGGTAATTTTGTACAATGGATAATAGGAGATTAGAGAAGCAGTTAAATTAATGGTATCTTAAACGAGCAGCATAAAGTAAGAATTTGCGATAATGGTGTTCAGAACTTCCCTCTCCGAAGTCGGTGTGGGTGCCGTCAGAGAAAG
Organism: Conus betulinus; assembly: GCA_016801955.1. Classification (NCBI taxonomy): domain Eukaryota; kingdom Metazoa; phylum Mollusca; class Gastropoda; order Neogastropoda; family Conidae; genus Conus; species Conus betulinus. Next base: position 1,121,607 of record JADBJO010000100.1, on the reverse strand, counting down.
TGAGAAAGCCCTTTTAACTTTTCTCTGGTGCTGATCCTCTCCGATTCGGCATGGGTGCCGTTCCGTTTTGATATTCGCCTTTCCCATGTTTGTTCAGTGAGTCCCGTATTCATTTCTGCAGGGCGATTGGTGTTGTAAGCAACCTTTGGAGTTTTGGGCATGCATTTACTGGTTACTGTTCATTGCCTCATTCAGGACATTTTTTCATTCGCTTTTTCGATCTGATATGAGTCGATTGGTTTGCTTCGGGGTACTGAAGATGCTTATTTTCGTTAAATGCTTGGGAGAAGTGGCAGGTTTTAAATTTAGAAAAAGAACAGCAGCAGCAGTATTCTTGAGCAGCGTTAGTTTGGATGGATCATGAACCAAGTTTTGATGAAAACGATTGTGTTGTCTATTTGCATGGTCAGTGCAATCATGCATTTCTGGGTGCATATAATTTTTTTTTTTTTCAATAAAAAGACCAATATGAATTTGTAAAGAATTAAATTTGCATTGAAGCCAAATATGGTATAGGGAAGATAACCCGGTGACAGAGCACAGCAGAATAGGCCCATGGTAATGTGGCATAGCTCAAAAGAATCACAAGAGACTGTTCTATGAAACTGTAGTGTACTTTGTTTCTAATAAGTTGCACAGTTTTCAAGAGAGACGGTTTATTGAAACACTTGGCAAATTCACAGTTCGCAACATGTGAGTCACAGATTGGGTACGCACGAAGCTTCACTGCAGTCACCTTACTGCATATATAATGTTGTTCTGATTTTTGCATATTACGCAGAAGGCATTACTGTCAGTAAAACCATAAAGGAAATTCTCGTAGCTCAAATAACAAAGACACAGATGATCACCAAACTTATGGAACGTTTTGGACCAATGAAAAGCAGTCGCTGCACCTGAAATGGGTACCCTTCAAAATTAAGCCAGAAGGGACAGTGAGTCCGAAGCTTGGGGATCGGAGACAGAATGAATGAATATTTATGAAAGAACATATGAACATATGACATGTGAAGGTTGAAATTCCTGCAGGTTGAAAAACAAATGTAGGATGTATTTTCAAGTAATAAAGTATGAAATATGCTGAGTATTTGGATCAAGACCCCAGGGTTGGAACAGTCTTACCACTATCACACTGCTATCATTTTAATGGTTTTAGATTTTGTGTGGTGAGATATATTATATCTGTTATAATCCAATTGAGTTTGCATTATTTTGAAGACATTGTGATGACTTGATAAAAACTTGGTCCCCATATCTTCTGGACCAAGGCCCATTGAAAGAAATTCATAGATCTGTGGTTTTTGATAAGGCTAGGTCTGGTCGCAGATCAAATTGTCATTCTCATGCTGGGCTTGGTCTGAAATGTATTTGACAGTCTACATACAAGGCAATCAAATGAGATCGACCAGTGTTGGGAAAGTGTGTGTGTGTGTGTGTGTGTGTGTGTGTGTGTGTGTGTGTGTGTGTGTGTGTTTTAATTATATTCAGGACTTTTGCTTTTCAAATTACCCATTGTCAGATTCTTTTCGTAATTCTCATGAGCTAGTCTATTGTCTTTGAACATTTTTCTATAAAAGTCATATTCATGTTGTGTGTGTGAGTGTATCTAAAGACTGTATTCAGGCAAGTTGAGGTAGATGCAGGCAAAGCACTGCCTGAAGAAAATGCCCTGTGATATAGAATTGTGTGCTTTGATATAGAGACATTCTCTATACCTGGGCATATATTACTGGTCTTTCAGTTCTCAAGCAGCACTAAGATTTAACATGCGCCCATGCATATTGTAGAGAGTGAACAAAAATGCAGTTGGGAAGCATGTAAAGTTTTCCTAAGAACATAGTTTTCTTAACCAAGACAGACTTAGTTTGTGTAAGAATTCTTTATTCAGTTTACTTTCATTCAAAAGATAAAAGGAAAAAGATCCCAGTTTTGTTTATCATTTTTATCTGTATAAACTAATGGCCTTTTCCTAGTTGGCATGAATTATAGCCTTTACTTTGGGAACCCCTAAACTGGTGAAATTGAGGAAGCAAAGGACTTGTACTTTATTTGCAACCTTTCCAAAAAATAGAATGTGAGAAAAAATGACTTTGAGATGACTGTCATGATGTAGCTCCTTATTCTCATGTTGGCTGTTAACATATGACATGTTAACTTGAACTGATTGACCAGTCACAAATGAAATACATTAAAGAAATGCCATCCCAGGGATCATATATGTGAATTTTCCAGGTTCACATCACTGCACCTGCTTTCACAGTTCTCCATATCAAGACGTGGCATTTTCAAGTATTTCAAGAAAGGAATACTCCAACATCATGTCATTCCCATCACTTAGACGTGAGTAATCCGGAGTTCTTTTTGTTGTTGTTGTTGATTTAATTTTCGCTTTTCTTTAGCAGTATTTATTTGTAAAATTTACTCCAAATCTAAGGTCGAATACGAAAGGGATTGGAAAGTAACTGTAGTTTTGCATGTAAGTTGTGTAAACGAGTGTGGATGTAAAGTGCTTAGAGCTTGGTCTCAAGCCAATGATAGGCGCTATGTAAGTATTCATGATAATTATGGTAATGATAATGATACAAGTACAAAACCAACAGGTCAGTTTTCAACAAATGCCATGGCTGGAGAACTGTCCTCAGATCTGAGGATTTCCGAGGAAACAGCCTGACTTTCAGAAGCAGGAAAAACAAACATCAGAAGAAAAAAAAAAATGCCAGCTGAAAAAAAAAACAATCAGAAATGCTGTATTATTAGTATTAAGACCATTATCATAACCAGTTCATCCATTTCAGGTTTCCATGATTCTACATATACGGCAATGTCCGTGATAGCTGTCAGTGTGTCAGGGTATGTTGTGGTGCTTCTGTATGCATTAATCAAATCAGTTAAGAGGCAAACAGGATGGGTGAATGCAATTCGTCGTGCCTTTTTTGTGCTTTTGCATCATGCATATGCTTCATCTTTTGGGGTGAAGAAGGATGTCTTTCTAGTCATGAATTGTAAATTGGGCAAGGTGTTTGAGGAAGGAACAATTATCAATTATTGGAAACGGGACGAGCTGAAAAAACTACAAAGAGTCATCAGTTTTGATGGGGCGGTTTTCAACTTGTATTCGGAAAATAAACAAGCTGGAAATGGCACGTTGTTACTTTGTTGCTTTGTTTAAAAGAGCTAAACTACACCATTTGTGGTTTTTACAGCACTCTTGGAACATAAGCACTGCAGGAACATGTTGATGTTTCAAGAGCACTGGACTGCAGTCAGAGCGGATTTCCTGTATTTGTTGATCTGATTTGTGATCTACAATTTTTTTTTTCCAGGAAGCTTGGGTTTTACTTTGTCTCTGTGAGGAACTCTGATAAGTGATAACTGTTGTGGTGGGGGCTGGGTTGTAGACAACAAGACATGAAATGCACAATTGTGTCTGCATGCGATTTCTTTCATTACCAAGTCTATGACTGACACAGAGATTTTTAAATGGCAAAAAATTGGAAATGTATTAAATTCAAGTATGGATATCTCTTTTGGCTTCTTTGCATGCTGTATAGTAATTTGCCTGTCGTGGAAGACTAAAAAAGGGTCTTCAGTACTGCTGAAATTCCATATCGACTGGAATATGGTCAAGCAATAAGATATTTCAACACTGGCAGAAAAGGTTCACATACAGGAAATTCTGTGATAGAAATCGAAATAGACATCCCACATATCGAGTTTCACTGTTAAAATCCTGTCAGTGAAAGTGCTCACATTCATTATTTTTGTTAACACTTTACTAACATTGGAACTTGGATCTGCATTGAGTATATTATAAACTTAATTGTTATCACTTTCTTTTCTCATCTATTTATATCTTCCTCAGTGTATCTGTGTGCGTGAGCCAGTCGGAGCACGTTCCTGTGTGTGTGTGTGCGTATGTGTGTGTGTGTGTGTGTAATTATTTTCTAGCAGTAATAAATTGTGACCACCTGAACTTTTTTGTGACACACCCTGAAAATTTGAAACAAGTTTTTTCTGATCGAGTCTGACCCCGTAAGTTTTTTTTTTTAGGAAATAAGGATTACTGAGGATATAAAATTAGAAACAAAAATAAAACAATATAATGGTTTCAGGGTTGCCTTTGACAGTTTGAGTTTCATTTCTATGGTAGGAGTTGCCACAGTTTTGTTAGATTTTGTTTGAACTGCAAATTCAGTGAAACTGAGCCAGTGTCTGTTTTGTTGTGCTTTGTTTTTGTTTTGTTTATTAAGTTTAGTCCCCATGGTTCAAGATAGTCTTGATGGTGTATGTTGCCGTTATATGTAGACCAGACCTGACAACAGACAAAAAAACAAAATCCCCATTTCTTTCCCACCCCCAAAAAAGGGAAGAAAAGGAAGTTTCTGGAAGTGTAAAGTGATGTGAATCACTGAATGTTGGTCATTATGTTTTAGCCTTCTTGCATATATATTACAGATGTCATGGCTTGAAAATTACATTACTTCAGTTGCTGACAGATGACAGTCCCCTCCCCAGTTTAAACTTGCAGAGACAAATGGTGTTGGGGGTTGAAGTCAGGGTTAAAAGATAAAAGATGGTGGGGAATGAGAGTGTGGATCGATATTGTAATTCATCAAGAGATGGTGTATTTGACACAGGTTACCACTTTCATACTATTTATAATATGTTAAAAGAAAAGTATAGGTCAGCCAGGTATGCCATGCAGATGTGCATAATCCACTCACACTATTCATTTGATATTGTGCTTCTGTTATTCAGCATTATCCAACAAAAGGCTTGTTTAGCAGTTTTTGCATATTATTCATTACAATGAAAAGGTATCCTTTAGGGAAAAAAAAAAAGGGGGGGGGGTGGGGGGTGGGGGTGGGGGGGACAGCAAAAAACAGAAAATGGGCAGCTGGATACACTTCAGAATCCTAAGGATCAGATGACTAAGATTTATAAAACGGTGTTCAGTGGGAGCCTTGATGAAGAGCAGAGAAGTCTACAAAAGACACCAGTTAGTGGTGTTTTTTTTTTTTTTTTTTCCATGCTACAAGCACAGTGGGGAATTCTCCATTAGTAGATTTAACATGCACAAGTCACAAGTATGAAAATGAGTTAATAGATACTGTGATGATGATGTTCATTTAATTGGGCACGCGTTTTATTTCTTTTGCAGTTACATTGCAGTCTGAAGAACGAAAGGGCGTCAAACGCAAACGAGCTAAGCTAAATTTGGATTTTGATTATGATGAACCCATGCCTGATAAACAAATGCTTCTTCATATAACTGAAAGAAAGCTTACGACATGCCCAGAGAAGAGATATGAATGCCTCCTACGTTACGTTCAGTTGATGAACACCATCAGACTTTTGGAGAAGAAAAAAAGCACAAGACATTGAACTCTCTCCAGAAGTAGTTGCAAACGAGGTTGCAGAGTTTTCAGTGGCACGGTCCAGACAGGAGAACTTGGTCAAAGAGGGGAAGTTGCCTGATATAAGTCATTTTTTGTCTGCTAGTGATGTTAGCGATCATTTGAGCCGTATTGAAAATTGCAGTTCAGATCCATTGCTGAGTGATTCTTCAACAGAGACAGACGAAGGAGTCGCACCTATATTTGGGAGACCAGACTCAGTTGAGTATTTGCCGGAGACGTTATCTTTTGATGAACAGCAGATGAGCTATGGGAACAGCTCTTTCTTTGAAAGTCCAGGCAGTGGTCACACGGCAGAGCTTTCATCACAAGGGCTGTTAACTTCTCAGGATGGCTCTTGTTTAGGAAATCAGGGTGGCAGTGATACGACAGAGCCGTTAACTATAACGCAGCTTGCTCAGTCTCATTACATTTCACTCTCTCTGCTGTTCAAAGTAGCTCTTTTTCTCCCATGTGTTCCTATACACAACTGAATCCTGTAGCATCCACATCCACGTCAGTGGAAATGACTTTTGATGCTACAGTGCCTGTTTCTTCACCAGTCTCTTCAGATGTATATCCCATTCCGTCATCGTCCATGTCAGTTGTACAACTAAACCCTGAAGCATCAGCATCCTCTTCAGCAGAAATGGCTTTTGATACCTTCTTGCCGAGTATTCTACCAAATTATTACTATGAGTCAACTCCATGTAATGCTGTGGATTACAGCTGGTCATCTCCACCTGCCTTCACAGGTCATGACCTTACAGATTATTCCAGAAACCCAGCTGTAGACCTTGTAGCAGAAAATGAGAATAGTGAATCCTCACAGGGGCCAAATGACAGCGGCCTGAACCTAGCAGAAGCAGATGCCAACTTATTTTTCAATGATCCTGAGGATATGAACATGATTGACAGCGTGGACTGGAATGAAACAGCTGAGGATATGAACTTGATTGACAACATGGACTGGAATGAAACGGCTGAATAAGTACAAATTCAGAGCAAAGCCCGCACATCTTTTACCTCGCAAGGGCCACTTTTGAGCATGGCATGTTCAACGTAAGTGTAAGGGTTGGGGGTTGAAACAAAGCACTGTTTTTGTTTGGTTGGTTGTTTGGATTTTCCCATTTCAATCCAACATTCTTTCAAAGACCAAGTTCTAGTTCATAGCAGCAATTTCTTTTGCAGACTTATGGGGTGAATCTTTGTGTTGAATACTGCCTGTTGCTCTTACACCCAAGATAAGCTCATGTCCCTTCCCCCAGGTCATGATTCTCCAGAATACAGCTCACAACTTCCTCACATAATGAAATGGCTCTTCCACACAGGACACTCTACTCATACTTCCATCAAGGATACAGTTCATGACTCTTCCATCCACATCCAAAACAGATCCAGATCTTGTGTCTTCCAGCTAGGAGACTGCTTCAATATCTTTTTTCCAGGACCTTCCAAGCAGGAAATAACTTAGTCTCTCTTCTCAATCCTGTTTTTAGTCTTGCACTCCAGTTTTTATCTGTCCTTGTCAGTGCCCCCCCAAAGCATCTCTCTTGTTCTGTAGAAAGACATTTGAATTTGACAGTAAGTGAGTAACACCAGGCACAAATGAGATTAAGGTGCTGCAGATGTTTGATGAGTATTTACTGGCCAGGATCCTAGATGAGTGTTACATCATATATGGCATTGGTGAGCATGGTAAATATTGATTGTAGATGCTGCTAGTGAATGAGTGCATGTGAATTTTTAAAGACACAAGCATAAAAATGAAAATGCCAGCTTACTAAGTCATGCATTTACAAGTGATGTAGAATGATGTTCGATAATTTATTGAACTTCATTGATCGTAAGTGGCAGCTACTGTGAAACCCAAAAATAGATCTACGTAATGACTGTTTTCAGCTGTGCTAGAATTGCAAGTGTTACCCTTTCACAGTTTTGTGTTTTCAAGAAGCCATAGACACTCAGCATCCTTGTCAGTGATACTGCGTCCCAAGATATGCATTGTGGCAGCAGGAAAACATGAGAACTAGTCTCGTCTTGAGGTTCTGCTTGTCAAAACTGACAAAGCTGCCATGTTTCCATAATCATGTGTCAGGTCAGTGAAGTTGCCCGACATGGTCATGATCAGTTTTTAATCATGAGGTGATTCACTCTTCTTTGTCATGGTACAGTCGGATGAGTTTGTGTAAACATGAGCGTGAATGTGCGTGTGTGTGTGTGTGTGTGTGTGTGCATTTGGGTATGTGTTCGAGTGTGTGCAGGTATGGGTATTTTAGGGAGGAAGCTCCTGAAACCTCAGGGAAAAACAAACAAAAATCAACTTATCAGGGCTCTGTTGCATGTCATTCAAAGCTCAGGAGGGGTTGCATTTTGTGATTTTATAGATTAACTTCAATGGCTGCCCATGGTCAAAAGGTGTGGAAATGGCACCATTTGCCAAATTGTGTGAAAGAAATATGCAGACAAGCATCAGTTTGTGATAGGAGTGTGCATAGTAATCCTTGGTACTGATTATATTGATGTTTTAAAGCTGCTGTCTGTTGTTAACTAAATTAGCTAGTGTAACCAGAACATCATGTCATGCATTATCCAAAAGAGATGTGAAAAAAATTGATCTGATCATGTCTGGAATAAGGTAATTGAGGTCCAGCTGAATTTTAAATGACAGTTTGTTTTATATTTTAAAGTGATTGGATGGTAACCATTTTCTATTAAATGTGTTTCAGTGTGGAGCTTAGTGTTTTAAAGAACAGTACAGTGCCTTTTTATCCCTGCTGCACCATATGTATGGCTACTATATACCGTTCAGGTATTCAGTTAAATTCATTAGGGTATTGTTATATGATGATTGTTAGAGATCGTTTTTACAATTCAAGCATTCAATCTAAGTATGCTTAAGTATTGGTGTGTGTTGTTTATAGTTTTATGATTCTGTTTTTCAGGATTAAGGGAAAATGTTTTAAATTGTATTATTCTGTTGCATTATGTTTCTTTATTTTCATTTTTCCGTTTGAATAATTGAGTTATCATTTAACTATTCCTTACGCATCCCTGGAATATGGGCTCCAGAATAAGCTGCACTCAAACGCCTTGCATGGGATAAGTGCATAGCTAGACATAAAACTTGTTTTTTTTCTTCTTTTTTTTTAGTGTGAAAGTAATGTTTGGCATTAGAATGGAATTTTTCAGGTAATGTTTGGCATTAGAATTGAAAATATTGAATTTATCAGATTAAAAAAAAAAGCCAGTGACCAAAGGTCAGAGGCCTAACAGAAAGGGGAAGCAATTTATCAGATAAAAATAAAGCCAGTGACCAAAGGTCAGAGGCCTAACAGAAAGGGGAAGCAATTTATCAGATAAAAATAAAGCCAGTGACCAAAGGTCAGAGGCCTAACAGAAAGGGGAAGCAATTTATCAGATAAAAATAAAGCCAGTGACCAAAGGTCAGAGGCCTAACAGAAAGGGGAAGCAAATTTATCAGATTAAAAAAAAAAAAGCCGGTGACCAGAGGTCAGAGGCCTAACAGAAAGGGGAAACAAAAGCGAAATTGTTCCCCATACAGTGCACACACTGAAGCAGTGGTTGTGCAGCCTTGCACAGGGTTTGGGGTTCTTTCCTCCTTCTTCTTTCTTCTCCTTCTTTCCTTCTTTTCTCTCTCTCTCTGTTTTTCTTTGTATAAGCAGCACATTATCAGAGTGAGTGTGCCAGTACACCACACATTAGAACATAAACAAACCCAGACACATTGTATCAAACGCCAAAATACTAAAATCAGCAAAAAAAATGTCCATTTGTAAGAGCACATACAGACTATGCATGGCGTGTAAGAGACTAGTTGTTAAAAAAAAAAAAAGAAAGAAAAAGAAAAAAAAAAAAGAAGAAAAAGAAAGGAAAGAAAAAAGCTAGTTATGGAAATTGTGTTTTTTGTGGGTTTTTTTTTTGCAGATGAAGAGGACAATGTGAAGCACAAAAAAAATGAACAGGTGGATTTTGGTCTAAGTGGGGGGGGGAGGGGGGAAGTCACCGCCTTAGGTGCTCCATTGATCCGACAACTGATGCAAAAAAGAAAAAAAAAAAAAAAAAATTCATGACCAACTTTGATAAAGAATCAACTGAAGAGGGGACAGTCCTGATATGGGCCCCTTCCCCTTTGGTCAGCAGCGCTATGGACATTAGTAACCTGGAGCACAAGAGTATAGCCAGGTTTAATAAAACTATTGGTCATTCTAATTTTCCCCAACTTAAAATAACTCTGAAAACTATATTGGTCTAGTTAACATCATAGTTTTATTACATATCATTTTTTGTTTATGTACTCTTGAATTTATAGGTCTGCTTAGGTCTGTCTGTGTATGACAGTTACTTTTAATAAAAAAAATTCTCTAAATCTGCAAGATGCAAGCTTGTATGGGTTTGTAACACATACCTGAAAAAAAAAAATTACCAAAGCAGAGACCAGACAGATTGTTAACAATATGCAAATGTCTGTTTAAAGCATGTAGGCTTTTTTGTTTTCTCTGTTGTTTACTTTGTAATCTTTGTTCTTTGAAATCGATGTGGAAAAATGTGTGGCTTTCACAAAAAGATGAGAGATGGTGGTGGGATTGTGAATTTCTTTCTGCACCCAAACATTATTATTGTTAGGTATTATTACACAGTTTGTAGATCATTGGCACCGAGGAAACCAAGCAGTGTATGTACATATTGTTAAAACCACAAAGGTGGTCTGCTTGGGATAGAGATCTGATTTATATTCTGAACTTAATACTCTCCACTGCCTGGTTCAAAGACATACCAGATGATTGTTGATTTGTTTTGATCCGAGATGTATTACCCATGAAGAAATTGGAAGTGTTCATTTAATGGTCTGTTTACCCTTCGTTAAACGTCTTCATTTGGCAAGCAAAACTACTGTAGAATGTGTTACAGAAGATGTGTCCAAATTACATGAAAAAAAATGACTACTTATAAGAATAATCAACACTATGACAATCGCAGCTTTCACATGAACCATCAATTCAGTATGACGATGATCACTGATGAATGACTTATTTTACAAAATGCAACATGGCATGGGGTCTCTTTCCATGCTAGGTAGTTCATAAACCCACCGGCTGTGCATGCTCAGGTGGTTTTATGCTTCATCGTTTGCCTTTTTTAGGTGGGAGATAATTTGCTTACTGGACAGTTAATAAGTGTTGTGTCTTTAGGTTTTATAGTGGCGAATAGACTGGAGGACACATGGTGTGATGTTCTTCACATGGTGTGATGTTCTTCACAGAATATCTTCAACACCTTGTCATGAGCAAAGGAAGTTTCTTTGTGATCCCCACCCCCCGAAGTTGTAATTTGTTCTCCACATGTTGCCTGTGCCCAGAGATGGATCTTGTGAAGCACATCACCCTTCCCCTCCTCCTTGGGTCAAATCTAAACCAAATTGCAGTGACGTCTGGTAACCACATAGAGAAATATCAGCTCTTGAAATGGATCAGTCTGGGGATTTGTCATGGTCACAGGGGAATGCAAGGTCTTTTTGTGCCTGCATAATTTATCAGAGAATTGAGGCACGTGCACATACATAACAACTGCAGGTGATCCTGTGACTGTAATGAAGCAGTGTTATGGTGGGATAGCCATCAATGGAAGGATATGCGTTCTGTGGGGAGGAGTAATCTTCAAGATGTAGGAGGAACATGTATGCCTGCATACATGTAAAGGTTTGGAAAAACAAAAGTACCAAAAATGTGCTAGTGACTTCAAAAGAATTTAGAGCTGTTTTCATTCAGTTCAGATTGAAGAAAAGGGGTTTAACACAGTGCCTGTGTCAGCAGACTTGGCAAAAATTCTGTGTATTGATTTTTCTTTGACAGAGAAGCTTTGGCGGAAAAAAGTTGCCATAAGAGAGTAGTAAGAATTTCAGGTAGAGAAATTGTGAGAATTGGAACAATCTGTACATCTGCTGTATTGTATAAATTTTGTTGTTGTTTTTTGAGTAGTTAGAACATTAAAAAAAAAAAAAAAAAACCCTCCCTGTATTGTCCAGCATCAGTATGTAAATCGTTTTCCCTACCCACCCAAAACAACTGTGCCATTTATGTATAGATGAACTTGCATGCCTGTGATTCTCCACTCTGTAGCTGGCTTGAAATGGTGTGATGGAGACGTATGTACAAGCGAGTGATGATTTATGCTTGCATGTGGGGTGAGGTTTGCATGGGAAGGGGGTGCAATACTACTGTGATCACCATAGTTGGATGTGTGATGATCAAGTTTTATCATGGGAGTAATAGATTTTCACACTCTTTTCCTAAGTAAGCTACAGCACTTTCTTTTTTAAGTTTTATCATGGGTGTGATAGATTTTCACTCTTTCTTAACTAAACTACAGGTCTTTCTTATCTACAGCACTTTCATTTCTATGGTTCTTTCTTCTTTTCTACGGAGATTTCCTGGAAATACAGATCTTTGGGGTTTCTTTTTAAATGTTAATTATACTGTTATTTTTTGTGTGATTCAGATTTTTTTTCAGTCCAGAAAAAAACAGGGATGAGGAGTTAGACTAGAGTGACTGGAAGAAAATTTTGGGTTTTTGTCTCGTAATTCGTATTTTAAAGGGTCTGTTGTGTTTGTGTATATCAGTCTATTCCATTTTGGTGTTTTTGTTTATTTAATGGTGGTGGGTTTTGTTTCAGTTCTGTTTATTTTATGGTCAAAGTTGGCTTACCATACCTCATTCAGTGAGGTCTGCGCACAAGGTAACCCAAAGAACCTTGGTGCTAGAGGGGAAGGTAGGGTGGGCATTAGAGTCTGACATGGTAAGTATACTAGCCAAACAGGGAGTATAATAAAAACTCCCCATTTTGGCGTCATATACTGTACCATGTCAGACCATAGCAGAATTTAAAGGAATAGGAGGAGGGCAGAGTGCCCTAGAGGTTCTTGGGGTTAACCGATATGGCTGCATTGGCCGCCACAAAGGAGATCTCTTTACACAAGGTAAAGGGGGTAGAGGTTCTTGGCGTTAACCGATATGGCTGCATTGGCCGCCACAAAGGAGATCCCTTTAGAACCTTTTATGGTGGTGGGTTTGCTTCAGTTCTGTTTATTTTTTTATTTTATGGTGGTGGGTTTTTTTTCAGTTCTGTGTATTTTATGGTCAAAGGGCTGGTAGCGGCTTATGTCTTCAAGAAAAGACAGCTAGTAGCTCTACAGCACTTTAATGTCTATGGCTCTTTCTTCTTTTCTGTGGAGATTTCCTGGAAATACAGTACAGATCTTTGGGGTTTCTTTTTAAATGTTAATTATACTGTTATTTTTTTGTGTGATTCAGATTTGTCTAAGTCCAGAAAAAAAAAAAAAAAAAAAAAAAACAGGGATGAGGAGGTAGACTTGAGTGACTGGAAGAAAATTTTGGGCTTTTTGTCTCGTAATTCGTATTTTAAAGGGTCTGCTGTGTTTGTGTGAATCAGCATATTCCCATTTTGGTGTTTTTTTTTGTTTATTTTATGGTGGTGGGTTTTGTTTCAGATCTGTTTATTTATGGTCAAAGGGCTGGATAGTGGCTTATGCCTTCATGGAAAGACAGCTAGTAGCTGGATAGCGGCTTATGTCTTCATGGAAAGACAGCTAGTAGCTCTACAGCACTTTAATGTCTATGGCTCTTTCTTTCTTTTCGTGGAGATTTCCTGGAAATACAGTACAGATCTTTGGGGTTTCTTTTTAAATGTTAATTATACTGTTATTTTTTGTGTGATTCAGATTTCTTTAAGTCCAGAAAAAAAAAAAAAAAAAAAAAAAAAAAAAAAAAAAACAGGGATGAGGAGGTAGACTTGAGTGACTGGAAGAAAATTTTGGGCTTTTGTCTCGTAATTCGTATTTTAAAGGGTCTGCTGTGTTTGTGTGAATCAGCATATTCCCATTTTGGTGTTTTTGTTTATTTTATGGTGGTGGGTTTTGTTTCAGAGATCTGTTTATTTTATGGTCAAAGGGCTGGATAGCGGCTTATGTCTTCATGGAAAGACAGCTAGTCGCTGGATAGCGGCTTATGTCTTCATGGAAAACAGCTAGTAGCTCTACAGCACTTTAATGTCTATGTGGCTCCTTCTTCTTTTCTGTGGAGATTTCCTGGAAATACAGTACAGATCTTTGGGGTTTCTTTTTAAATGTAATTATACTGTTATTTTTTGTGTGATTCATTTGTCTAAGTCTAAGTCCAGAAAAAAAAAAAAAAAAAAAAAAAACAGGGATGGGGAGGTAGACTAGAGTGACTGGAAGAAAATTTTGGGCTTTTTGTCTCGTAATTCGTATTTTAAAGGGTCTGTTGTGTTTGTGTATTTTTTTTATTTTTATGGTGGTGGGTTTTGTTTCAGTTCTGTTTATTTTATGGTCAAAGGGCTGGATAGCGGCTTATGTCTTCATGGAAAGACAGTTAGTAGTGGGAACTTTTCCCACAGATCAAAAGCTGTAGTGGGAACATTTTTGCTTTATACGTTCATCTAGCCTGGGTTTGAACCCCCCCCCCCCCCCCCACCTTTTAGCAGATTCAAATTATTTTTCAGTATTGACCAAGTTAATAACTTACCAGAGCCATTGATGTGATGGAGGCCTGGGGGAACTATTGATGTAACGTTATAGTGTGTCAGCTGGCAGATTAGGATTACAAGTGCCACCCAGAAAGATGGCTTTAGAAACTTGCTGGAAGATGTTATAGCTTTATCAATATATGAAGTGCCTTCTTGTGTGAACTTTTGGTCTGCCATTGTCGTGAATCAGGATGCATTTGGTCTTTTTGTACTTAGCAGAACTAGTGGGATGATGGGATTGATCCAGTGAAAGATTTATAGTTTTGAGATCGTTACATTCTGTGGAAAAGTACAAAATCTATATATTTTGTTAACTCTGTATGAAAACTGTCCTTTGCTAACTTTGACTGTCCTCACAATACTGTGCCGAGAATGAGTCGGTTTGACCGCCAGTGCATGTTGTAAGTCCGATTTAAGAGTGGTGGAAAAAAGAAGGGGCAAAAACGGATCAAATGTTGTAGAGTATCAAAGTAGGTTTTAGAATATTTTGTTGGGGGGGGGGGGGGGGGGGGGGGGGAGTTAATATAGTTTTTTGCAATCATTGCTTCTCGCATTTTTATTGCCAGCATTGTTTCTGAAGACGTTTTATTGTTTGCTGTCACATTTTAGATTGTTATATGGATTGTTCCCATTGCTGGTCGTGTTTGCGTATATAATAAATAGTATGCTGTTCTGATGTGGAGCAATGGAAAGAAGCAACCATGTGATATTTTGAGAAGTGATGCAATATTTTGCAGGGTGAAATCAAAATATGACAATTTTCTGTTGCAGAACGCCATTGCACTCCAATTGCCTTTCTATGTATTTATACATGGTCAAAATGTTCCTGAACAGCATATTTTTTTCAAATGAAATTTTCAGATATATTTTTTGTTGAAATAAACAAAACTGAAACAAATGTTGAACGCGTGTTGGGTGGTGTCGATGTGCTTCTGCTGTGTGTGGGGTGGCTGTTAGCAGTTACTGTTATGTTTGTGTGCGGTTACTGTTTTGCTCATCACTAGTTCATCTTCTGAACATTCATTTCCCACAACATTTAAGTGCACACACATGCGCATGTATTGTTGTTCACACACATAACACACGCACATATACATACATACATGCATACATACACAGACCTGCCAACCATTACGCATTTCGCATAATTTATTACGCCCAAGTGATAAATCTAACCAGTAATCTTCAAGAAGCATTTCCGGTCATGTGCAGTTCGTTTCACCATCTTTACCATTCAGCGAAGTTGGCGTCCTTTTGAAGTTGTAGCTACGAAAATGTTGAAACGTGGAGCAGAAAGTTCTGGACAAGATGCGAAAAAGAAAAAAACTTGGTCAAAAGTCCCGAAAAGAATACTCAGGAAAGTTTCCCCTGCATACGACCTTCGGCTAAAGGTGTAAATTGTGCACGGTGTACCACTTGCGAATTGGACTTACAATTTCCCATGGCGGGATGGTGGATGTGGATGTGAAGCGTCACCTTTAGTCACGCAAGCACATCGATTCCTCTAACACACCGAATTCTTTTAGCATCACACAGTTTTTTTCAGACTGTAGACACCTCAAAAGAGGATGAAATGAGGAAAAAAAGGGTCATTCGGGCTGAAGCATTGGTGGCCGGATTTTTTCTTCGAGCACAACATCGCTCTTGGCGCAGCTGACCATGCATCCAGCTTTTTAAAGGAGCGTTCTGAGATTCAGAGATCGCCAAACAGTTCAAGAGCAGTTGAACAAAGACAACACACATTGTGAGGACCCTTGCCATGGGGGACTGCAGAATGGACCATTTGTGTTGGGGACTGATGGAAGTCGGGGGGGGGGGGGGGGGGGGGGGGGGGGGGGGGGGGGGGGGGGGGGGGGGGGGGGCTAATTCTTTCCTGGGGTGGTGCGATACTTAAAAAATGACACAATCGCACTGAGCTGATAGCCAACCCCACATGCACGGAGTCAGCAACAGGGGAGAACATTTTTGAGGTTGTTTCTGGCGCACTATCAAGCCTTGGTGTGCCATGGCAGAACTGCCTGTCCTTGGTTTGTGATAATGCAAATGTGATGACTGGCAAGAAGGCAAGAACAAAGGTGTCATCGCATATGTTTTCATATGTTTTCCAGGTATTCTACATTTTCATAATTTGTAAAGATTTCTTGTGACACTTAAAAGAAAAGCTTGTTTTTGAAGAAAAGTAAATACACAAAAATTGTGCGAAACAAATTCATCACATTGTGTTTTTTTTGAAAAAAGTAAGTGTAGCGTTTGATTACTCTTAGATCTCTGAAATTACACATTTCTGCCTCACTGAGCTTCAATTCTTACTCATTGGTCTCTACGGGGGTTGGCAGGTCTGCATACATGCATATGTTCACATACGTGTGTGTACGCCCATATACATGGGCACATAGGCATACAGTACACACATATCTGTACGTACAGATGTGTGCACGCAGCGGGCATGCATCACTGCAGAAAAAGTGTGGGTTCTGGTTCTGATTTCCTTTCCATGCTACTGGGGAGGTCATTGGTTTTAGTGAGTTCATAGGGCCTATCATTGGATGGATGTGAAGCGGACCCTCTCACTCTGATAAATTGGCAGTCAAATCTTCCCTGCTTCTAATGGACTGCCACAGCTGAGCGTGCAATAGGAGGCCAGAACAAGCATAAATGGAACCAGTGCCACTGAGAAAGGACAGTGAGCCAGTCCCCCTTCCACTTCCCCTCCCCCCCCCCCCAAAAAAAAAAAAAAAAAAAAAATTGCAAAATACAACGGAAGTAGACAAGGCAGCTTCCCAACATGCTTCTTGTATCTCCTAACTAGTGACCATGAACGTTATCAAGAAGGCAGGCATTGAGATAAAGAGACATTTTCTCCAGCAGCCCAGCTATTTTTGCCCTGTGGCATGTGTCTTTTAAATCTCCAGTGTTGTGCGGAGAGTTATCTCCCTGTCTGGCGTTAAGACATTCATGACGGGGCGTTTCAATGGTTCAATTAATGAACCACTATGGATTGCCAAAACAAAGACAGACCTACTACCCCCACTTTTTTTTTTTTTTTTTTTTTTTTTTTTTTTTAGTGCTGTTTGAGCCCCATTTAAGTTCTGTACTGGGGATTGGCAATGATTTGTTAGCTTGACAATAATTGTCAAAAGTTTCACATAGTATAGTAAAAATGGACCCTTGAATCCTTTCCCAGCAAGTCATGATCATCCCTCAAAGTGGGTAGTTTCACCCGTAAGGATAAGAAGTGATCAGCCAATCTTGGCACTGTTCAACTCTCTTGAAATACAGTGTTACTAGGTGGGGGGCCTATAAATCAAATGAAACGAATGCTTGACATGAGTCCGGTCAATCCACTGAATGGAGCTCTCAACTGGATCTTGCGGTGGTTAAGTACACATATCAGTACCAAGTCGATGAGGGATTTGGTCAAAGAAAAAAGAAGTTTTCTGTCATAGTCATCTCTGCGGAGTTGGGAAGAGTATCTTACGTACTGCACATACATCATTCTTACTGTCTGCTTTCAACAACATACGTTGTCAATTCAAGACACATGTCCCTAGCAATCCTCTGTACCTGGAATATTCTTGGTGACACACTTAACAGTGATCACATGTCTATCTCCTGTTCACATTAGGAGAAAGCAGACAGACTTAACGAGTTATGTCACAATTTATGAACTATGGCACTGGGACTAAACAGCAATTTCAAATTCAGTAAATTCATATGGCAAACTTACTTCACAAAATGAACTTCACACTATTGTTACACAACATGCAGACATATTTTCAAGGAATTATCGCCAGTTCTGAGAGAAAACTCTACATGCAAAAACAAAAAAATTATATTTAGGACTCCCCAATGGCGATGTAGTCATCTACACAGTGTAGAAAATTCTTGTTAAAGTTTGAATTATTTCAGCTTTGTTTTTGACTGATGGGCCTTCTTGGTATCACAAAACAAGATTAACAAGAGTAAGAGATTTCAATGGGGAAGTTTAAAACCCGTCGTGCTAATACAGACTTCAACGTAAGTTTTAAGGACCACACCGCAGAATGCCTTAGGTGCTTTCAAAATCAAATATCAAATAAAGGTTAGTAATTGCCAAGGTTTCTGAACGCAACAGTCGCCAGGCTTTCTCAATAAATACTGCCAAGCATGCAACAGCTGCACTGACTCCCCTTGAGCGTGCAGAAAAGTGCTCTTGTTTGGCAAAACAAGCTGTTTGTCAGCAATCCTTGCACACTGACTCCAACTGTCTTCAGGTGAAAATCCCTGATGCATGTGACAGCATGAAGGTATGGGAGTGCGTTGTGCTCACCACAATGGCCATAAAAGCCGTCGAATACCTGTTCTGAAGCACAACACCAACATGCCAGTGAGACGAAAGTTGAGAAATTTCGATCATGCCCGAGATATCGCCTGACTGCAGGACGGAGTAGGCGTCCAAGAGGTGGCCAGAAGGCTGCAAGTGTCACACTCGGTCATCATCCGTCTGAGACAGCGCCATCAAACCACAGGAATGGCCATGCCCAGGGCGTCCCAAGAAAACCACACAACGTGAGGACCGGTACGTCTGCAGACAGGCCCTTCGGGAGAGGACAACCACTGCCAATGCCTTGAGTCAGTAACTGCGTGCTTCCACCAACACAGCAGTAAGCGGGCAGACCACTCGGCGTCGCCTACATGCTGCCGCCTGTGTTCCAGGCGCGTCCGGTGAAGAAGCCCATGCTGACTGCAGGTCACAGGGCACGCCGACTTGCTTGGTGCCAGGACAATTTGAGGTGGACTCGTGCTCATTGGGGCCATGTCCTGTTCACCGACGAATCGCGCTTCATGGTGAACCCCAAAGACGGCCGCATCAGGGTGTGGCGGCGCCCACAGGAGCAGCTGCAAGATGATGCTATCCAGTAGGCGGCTGCTTTTGGAGGTGGCTCCATTATAGTTTGGGTAGGCATCAGTCGACACTACAGGACTCCTCTCTACCATGTGGAGGGCATGCTCAATGGGCAGCGCTACCTGCGGGAGATCTTACAGCCTCTGGTCACAGCGACCCTCCAGCAGATCGGACCCCAAGCTGTCCTCCAGGATGACAACGCCACACCACACCGCTGCAGGGCTGTCAACACTTTCATTCAGGAAGCTGGGATCACCAGGGATGGCATGGCCTGCGAACAGTCCAGATCTCAATCCAATCGAGAACATCTGGGGAGAACTTGGCCGGCGAGTCCATGCAAACCGCCCACATCCAGCTAATCGGGAACAGCTGCTGCACGTCCTGCGACAGGAGTGGGAAAACATCCCCCAGGCCGTCATCGCAAACACCATCAACTCCATGAGGTAACGCTGTCTCGATTGTGTTGCCGCGCGGGGTGGACACATCCGTTTTTGAACAGATAAAGAAACGTGTTTGTGATTTTTCTTTTCCCAGTGTGGGTCTCTTTACATTGCTTTATCATTGCAAAAACATTATGCAATCCAAATTAAATTGCTTTAATTTGATTCACAAGGGTTGCAATTAAATATCTGTACACATGAAACATTTTTGGCTTTGCGCGTATTGCATTTGTCAAACAGATTGCAAGTGGTCCTTAACTTATGTTGAAGTCTGTAGTGAACACAATATTTTATTTGTCCTCGTAGAATACAAGGAGAATTTGTTTGTGTTGTGGTGCCACCATTACAATTCACATATTACAATAAATTATAAACATGTGTATCATTAAAAATAACTGTCATCAAACAAATTCATCTGATGGATAGCCACTGGCTACCAGTTATGACAACAAAGAGCAAGAGAGTTTCCCACATACACCTATTCTTGTTTTTTAAACAGGAAAATGCTCTGATCTTTTGAGAACATAATAAATTATTGATGCACAAGCATGAAAAGATGGCCCAATCTGTTCAAAAGGCAAAACTTTGCCACGCATTTATAGCGTGAATGAATATACATATGGTTGACCCGGTCTTGAGAGGTTGGTCACAATGCAATAGGTTCTTCCACCCTTGGAAGGATTTATGTTTTGCATTTCAGCTCTGACAGAACTCTCTGAGGTCAGCAGGGCAATGATTGAACTGAAACTCCTTTGATTTGGTGGGTAAAGCCTTGTCATATGGGGGTAGACTGGCTAATGGATTTCAGTTCCAGTGTTGTATTACAGCTGTACAGAAAAAGTCCTGTCCTGAACTGAAATACAATACACACTCCAGACCTGTCTACCTCAAAATTGAACCATTAGTATCCATGGAGTAAATTTAGTATTCCATGACAAAAAAAAGAGCATTTTTCTTACCCTGAATTTTAATATGGATTGTATATTGTGCCAATTCTTGCAGCCAACTCACTGCGCTGTACTCGCACTCAAACACTCACACCAACTAGCACAAGTGCACTACACGCACGCTGCACGCATCTTGTTGACCATCTCATTAAAAAAAAAAAAAAAAAAAAAAAATTATATAATGCCCTCAACCTTTTCACACACCCTCCCCCCCGCCCACATACACACAGAGTGACAGACACATGTATACCCTTCATACACAGTCTTCATTTTCCATCTTTTTCTTCTCTTTGTACTGCCACTCCATCCCCACCCTCCTCCCCCCCCGTTTTTTGGGGGGTGGGGATGTGGGCAGGGGGAGTGGAGCTAAGTAACAGTAGAAGTTAAAGTGACCAGTCGCACTTTGAGCACGTTTGCTGTCACTAACGTCAGGAAACATCTTCCTGAACTGGGAACAAGACAATCAGTCATTCACAGGGACAGATTCGCATCAGCCACCAGCCTACACATCATCATCATTATCTCGGCGTTTGTCACCTGCTGCTCCAGGTCCCCCATTAGACTTTGCCTCAGCCTTTTTTAAATGCTTGTACAATTGAAGGTGTTCCTATCACCATTTCAGATATGATTCTTAATGCGATTTTGACGAAACATGCATTACGCAGTCATTGTGCCCTCTATGAGCACAACTAAAACTTGTTTTGCACCACACGAAAGTTGGACTTTTTTTTTTAGCTTGGGACCAAGGACTTCCAAGTTTGCATGGTATGCATTCAGGAAAATTTGCTCCCTCATTTTGGCAACCTTCCTTGTCAACATCTACCTCTTCATCACTTTCATGAATGCGTGATTTCATTGGTGGTGGCATTCTCTTAGTGAATATCTGTGTCAGTCGCTCACTATGAAAGATGGCCGACCACGGTGTAAGCGAGTACGCGCCAAATGGAACTAGGGACAATAACTCGCCCCTTCAAACAGGAAAATAGTACTTTTTTTGTTTGTTTTTGTTTTTTGTTTTTTTTTAAGCAAATGTTGACAATTTTCGTATATATGTCGTACTTGGTGTATTTATCGTATCTTCCTGTCAAATTTAGTAAAATACGCTAAAAAATCGTAGGGTAGACAGCTCTGACACTCACACTACAGAGCTATCTATAAATGGTTAACATCAATCAGAGCTAATGAAAGATGTAATGCTGCTTATAGCCCAGCCCACTGCAAAGGGCCATATCAGGGCTATCACTGCGTAGAGGTCAACTCACAAGTTGTTTGAGAAAACAAAAACAAAACACAACAAAAAAAAACCTCATTCACACACCCCTTTTAAAAACACCTGAAAACACACTGGAAACTTCGTTAAAAATCCTCTGTAATAAAATCTTTGATATCATGTTGATTTTCAGAAATTCAAAGATTACATCAGGCAGGACATCTGTGAACCAGCTTTTCATGGAGTCTGCTGTAAAGTGTTATGTCTCACATCTTGCAAGTCCCAACATTCCAAAAGGACATGTTTTACTGTGAGTGGTACATGATGGAATGCACCTTATCACATCAATCAGCTACCATGGTCGCCAACTTGGGGGATGTGGGCTTGTTTCCCTTGTTTAGGACTTGGCACCATCCAGCTCCCTAACTAAGGTGTACCATGCACTCTTATGGGAAAGCTGGAACCTTACAGTCAAGTTTCATCCACGTTAATGGACGTGCCTCCCAGTGTTCAGCTCATATTTCCTGAATAACTCTGCAAGCGTCCAATTCACTCAGGCCTGGTTGATGCCGATATGCAAGGAAGCTTAGAGTACAGCCCTGCTATGCAGTTTCAGATAGTAATGGAATTCCATGGCACCATCCTAACAGATCACTTCAAGAACAAAAAAAAAAAAAAAAAGGGGGGGGGCATTCATACTCTGCTTTGTGGTGACTTTGACTTCAGATTTCCTCTCTCATGTCCATGCTAACGGCAAGTTCGAATTAAGGTTATCAGTATCAGCAAGTTCATGGGATTGACTATTGTGAAATGGAAGTCCCAAGCTCCACCCCCATAAGCAATATTGTCATCAGTGGGGGAGCTTATCACATGTCCTATGTGTTGCTGGATACAAAAAAAAAGGGACCAAGACTACTTGGCAGCATCTGCTGGGCTGCCTCATGAGGGCTTGGTATCAATTTCTCTCTGTGTAATGCACTGCTGGGATGGTGTTTGGACAGAAATGGGTGTGGCCACATTTTGGGGGCCAAAGGAAGGTTGCAGGCAATATGCCACCAAGAGGGACAGAAGATGAAATGGGGAAAAGAAATTCCACTCACATTACAACTATTGACATC
>JADBJO010000100.1:1009027-1094027 GCA_016801955.1 Conus betulinus | reverse complement strand
CTCATTTTTAGCTAAGAAATGGGGAGAAAAGTTCAGGAGACAGAGCCGACCCTGTGGGAGGCAATGACTCCGGGTCCCCGATGAGGGCATGGATCTCGCTTCGCCTTCTGGCCGAAGCCAGGGCGAGGAGAAATATGATCTTCAGGGGAAAGGAGGTCCCAAGGGGGATGCGCCTAGGGGACCAGGGCTCATGTAGAGCCAGCCCCCTGGAGATCTGTCCGAGAAGGAAGTCATTCTCAGAAGGAAGGAATTATCTTCAAAGGAGGGTACACCGAGTTGGCGAATAGAGGGGCAGAAGCCGACCTGTAGCCCTGAAAGGAGCTAGCAGAGGAACAGAGTTGCCTGAGCACAGAAGACCCATATCTCCCACTGGGAATAGTAGGTCCTGCGATGGAGGAGTGAGGGCGACCCGAGCGGGGTTGCCTGAGCATGTCCCACCAAGAGTTCAACTGGAGGGGGGGAACACGGGTAAAGGAGTGAAGTCCGGAAATCAGGACTGGGTCAGCCACCATGGGGTATGAGTATGAGCCAGGGTCTTTCCAGCCTCACCTTCCTGATCACCTTGTGGAGCATAGGGTAGGGAGGAAAGGGGTATGCTATGAGGGAGAGAGCATCAATTGCATATGCTGGGGATCGGGGACAGGAGAGGCATACCCTGGCTAACGATGGTTAAATCGGGGGCAAAGAGGTTGACCATGGGCCGAACCAAAGTTCCACACACCAAGGTTAGGGCCAGCCTACTGAGGGTCGATTCTGTATGAAGGAGGGACCTGGGCCAGCTGAGGGAGTCTGCCAGGATATTGCGGGTCCCCGGTATGTCTCTCGCGCAGGGGGTGATTCCCCCGTGTGTGACCCCAGCGAATTAAGACTTTAGGCAATGAACTTCACACACACGCTGTGGGCCGACTCTTGCTGGTCGAGGTTGAAGGGGGCGTGGCCGACTGACACATGACAGGCGAGCAGCAGAGACGTGTTCGAGTGGGTGTACAGCTGATCATATAGATCAGCTGAATGGCAAGGGTTCAGAGACCAACAGGCATATGAATGACTTTGTGTTCATAAAAAAAAATATTACTGTTGAAAATGAAAGGGACGTGTGTGTGTGTGTGTGTGTTCCCTTTTTCTTTCTTAAAATAAATGTGTACCAGTTAGGCATAAGAATGTGCGTGTGTGTGTGTGTGTGTGTGCCCTGCTATTGGAGTAGTTGTATTTGTGGCTCTTTCTTCCACTTTTCTGTTGGAAATACCATACTTTCTGGTCTTCAATTGCGAGTGGAGATTTTTCCTCCCTTGTTGAGTTTGTTGGCATTCTTTCTTCAATTTTTACGTTCAGAAGAAACGTAACATTCTTTATTTATTTTGCACTTTTTTTGCACTTGAAATTACTAAAAATTTGAAACTGTTGTTGACTTACCATTACTAACGCATTATGATAATAAAAGTACAGTGTCTCTCCTCCATTTTATAAAAAATAGCGTAAGAATTGGCTGTTAAGTTCCAGAGATATCGTGTTTCACATATGCTAGTATAAATTAATAGCTTTTTTTTTAAATGGCTGGCGATGGGGATTTATGCAAAACAAAATGTCTGACGGTGAAAGGGTTAAACATCCAGTGCACTAAAACTTAATATAATTACAGCCCGAGAAAAAAACATTTCAACTCAAATCCTGACCTAGAACAGGTGAGCAGACACACACACACACACACACACACACACACACACACACACACACACACACACAACACACACACACTGACCTGCCATCCTTGATCAGACTTGAAAGGAATGTTTCCAACAATAGAGAGGAATATTTGAAAGCCAAGAAGAATCTATACACAGCATCACACAGCCCAGATTAACAAACAAAACAAAAAAAACCCAAACCTTTGGCAATTCAAAATACTTAACCATTTTCTTCTCTATCTCTTTTTTTTTTTTTTTTTTCAATTCAAAATATACTTTTTGGTGTCTGCTGCAGTTTCGTTTTCTTCTTCTTCTCCATCCCTGTGTTGGTCTCTATACTACAATGGCAACTGTAGCATAGGCCCTCTGAATACATCTGAGAGCTCGAGTGGCTTTCTTGCATTTCTGCGATACACCATCGCTCATTGTTACCTCTGAAGAATGGCTCCTCTTCAAATTTCAGGACCATCAGGCCTTCGTGGTATCTTGGCCTATGCAAGAGCAAAAATCAGCCAGGTTTGAATTTATGAATTGCAGAACCCCCCCCCCCCCCCCCCCCCCCCCCCCCCAAATGAAATTTTGAAGTCCAAGAAGCAGACTGTGTATTAGCATACTACATATCAACACA
Organism: Conus betulinus; assembly: GCA_016801955.1. Taxonomy (NCBI): domain Eukaryota; kingdom Metazoa; phylum Mollusca; class Gastropoda; order Neogastropoda; family Conidae; genus Conus; species Conus betulinus. Next base: position 1,091,714 of record JADBJO010000100.1, on the reverse strand, counting down.
AGTTCGAACATTACACGAATATTTGTCTGTGTACTTTGAGTGAAACATCTGTTAAGTTCTTTTTCCTTTGGCATTTGGAAATGCACATTAGACTTACGCTTCAGCATGATAGTAGCACCTGACGTGAACAGATGTTGCCTACAGAACTTTCTTTAAAACTGTACACTGACTATACACACAGCAGCACAGCTGCTGTGTGATCACAGAGTATAATTTTCTCTCCCTTTTTTTTTCAGCACCAACAGAATTTGGAAAGCGGTGTGTGTGTGTGTGTGTGTGTGTGTGCATGCGTATGTGTGCTTGTGTGTCAAGTGGAACAGTGGAATGAAATCAACCCCACTGACATGAATTCTACCAAATGAGAGGGCTGGCAGGTCTCTAAACACTTACACACACACACCATCATGTAATTCTGTTAACTGTTGATTTGAGCTGAAGAAGGATACACTCGGACACAGTCGACTCCATTTGAACATTTTGAGCTATGTAGGATGCATTCAGACACAATCAACTTCATTCAAAAGTTATTCAATCAAACAGTTGTCAATGTGTGCGTTGATCTCCTCGTTCCAGGTGCCAGCAGCAAACTTCATGTCACAAATGGGACATCTCTTTTCCTTCCCTTCTGCAGCAGCTGTGTTGTCTGGCTTCACTGACAACGCAGCCTTGGACCCTTTGCTACCTTTCTGCTCTGATTTTCTTTTCTGCACCTTCTTTTTCACACTGGGGCTGAAATCAGGATCCTCTTCACTGTTCTCATCTGTCTTTGCTTGTGTTGATAGATGAGATTTTCGTTTCCGCCCCCTCTTCTTTTGTGGAGGTGTGGGCACATTATCTTGTTCGGCACTTTTATCCAATGGCAAGCATTCAGCACCGGAACTCTCAGTCTTGTGGTTCTGCTGCGATTCCTCACTGTTTCCGCAACTGGACATAACTGTTGAGGCACCACCGTCAACTCGTTCAGATTCTTCCTGTTTGAAAAATTCTCCTTCCGCCTTGTTCTGCCCCCATCTAAATCATCGTCAATCTCAATGCACTCAATCTGACCATTGGCAGTTCCCAATTTAGAATCTGTGTCCACGTTCTTAGCTTTCTGCTGCGTGAGAGGGTTTTCTTTCCCTCCAGAGAGACCGCACGCTATGTGTGATGGTCGTTTTGGACAGAACCTTCTCCACCAACGTCTCCCTTCATGGACGAGCTTTCCTTTGGTTTGAAGAAGCTCTTGATGGTGACTGGGTGGTCGCAGAGCCTTGGCTCGCAGCTTGGGGTTGACGGGAGACACCTCTTCCACTTTGGCCTGACTGAAGAGGTAGGGTTTGTCTTGGGAGGAGGAGGAAGACCCTGGTAATGTCTGAGTCAACAGGGCCATGTCGGCTGGCTGACCTAGTGTGGCAGCCTGCTGCTCTTTGTACGCCATCACCTGTCAACATGCAGTATAGCAAACAGATTACAAAAGGTTTAGATCTGTTGACTAAAAATCACTTTTATCTGATCTCCCTGAGTATTTGAGCAAAAGTACATGTCTGGATAAAGGGACACAAAAAGACTTATGGACTGAAAATCAATTTTTCTGTTCATGTTATGTGTTTGAGCGAAAGCGTACATGTACATGCATATGGTATACCCTTGTTTACATGCCATAGTTAATAAGAATTGGTGGAGAGGAAAACGATCTAAGGACTTCATGGTTGTTGTGAGGAAGATGGTGCCCTCTGGAGGGAGATCTCACTTGAGCTGGCTCCGCGACTAAGCAATTATTGTTGTCAGTAAGGGGTTTAGTAGGTGGTGTCCTGTGTGTTGGACAAGAAAAGCATCACTGTGCACTTTCATTCCTTCAGGAAAAAATATATATAAAAATCTTCATCAAGTCACGAACTTGGCATTCCCTCTCCTCTTTCCCCCTCCACCTCCTTTCACTTCTGTCAAAAAGCCTTAACTGGCCTTTAACGATCCTGTACCTTTTAAAAATGCTTCTGAATGCTAAAAAACTAAATAAACTGCATATCAAAATGTCAAACAAAACAACAAAACAAAATGACTCTGTAATATTCCCAGTCACGACTCTGAATTTTTTCAGAATACTGGAAACCATTTCTGAGACTAATGATGTCAAAAGCATGAATTGCCAGAGTGTTGGGGTAGAGGGTGACATGGATGGACTACCTGAAAGGAAGCCATCTGCTGAAATAACTAGTCCACTAAAATTCTGAACTGCGTTTAAGAGTTAACTGTCACCTTGAAGACAGGAGCAGGGTTTGCGCATAACTCTTTTCTTAAGACACCATCAACATTTACCAAGCCTTCCCAAATAATACTGACCATTAAAATTTACTAATTAGCAACAACTTATTCCCCCGTTTGCTATCAATTTTCTAACTTTTATTTAGATACATAATGGGCAAAATCCCAGACTCACAGACATTTCATGAAGAAAAGAATGGGAAGTTCATTGACAATATTTCACAGCAAAAACAGTCCTCTTGCTAAAGGTATCTGTCGTTCTTCCATTTCCATATGAACCCTCTGTATACTTCTTGGCTATCTAAACACTTTTTGTTGTGAACTTGCCTAAATTTTACAAATTTTCACTAAGTCCGCTGAAGTCTTCCAAAGTTTTACTATCTTGAGAACACCACTTCATTTTCCCCACAGTATTAGAGCGTATAACCCATATGGAAGTACTTGAACCAGGACTACAAACAACAGCACCAACTTACAGCTTGCACTCGCTGTAACCTCTCCTGCAGCTTCTGTTCTCGCAGGGTCTTCTCCACCTCAGGTATCAGCATCTCTGGGTAGCGCACCCCACCACTCTCTCCCCACTGTCCACCGCTACCCTCACCACTCGTAGTCGGCTTTCATATTTGCTGTAACAGAGAGAAATATCTTTTTCTTCAACTGAATATGTAAAGATGCTCCACTCCTTATCTATTGTCTGACTGAAATTGGAAATGAAATGAGGCAGGAAACAGTAAACAATAAACAGTAAACACGTGGGGTAGTTTTTGCTCCCATAAGGAAACCTAACACAGAGCAACTTTTATTCAAGACTGGCACAGCCTTTCAAACTTGAATAAAGTCAGCACAAATACAAAGACGAACAAGCGCAGGCCAACAACTTAATTGTCTTCATAGTAAAAACTTGGCAAAACTTTGGACTTAAGGAAGGGGAAGGGGATGTATTTGTCTGACTTTATTCAAGTTTGAAAGGCTGTGCCAGTCTTGAATAAAAGTTGCTCTGTGTTAGGTTTCCTTATGGGAGCAAAATCTACCCCACTTGTTTACTGTTTATTGTTTACTGTTCCCTGCCTCATTTCATTTCCAATTTCGTTTTGATTAAATCGAGGTTATTTGCATTTGTTTCTGTCTGTCTTTGTGTTTGTCTTTTGATCTCCCTTGCATCCTTGGGCGGATCCTCAAGCGTAGGATCAAACATTGCCCCCTACATTTTATACTATTTGCATAATATCTTTAGTTTTTCAGCAACTTTTTCTCCCTCCCCACACTTTAGTTTGGTTTCATTTACTACCCTTCATTGGCTGCCTCGGGGATGCTACTGAATTATTTTTTGCACCCTGGGTGGTGAGAACACCACGGTATTATGAACTGTGGTGTGTCTCTATTTGACGCCAGGAGCACAGATACAACCAGCCGTGTCTCCCTGATGAGTTCCTACCCCAGCGGACAAAAGGCCTCGGAGCAGGCAATACAAATATATCTGTCCTCAAAAGGGATTGCGACGGTTCCCCTATGCAGCTAGTGAAGAGTTTTCATATCTGCAATACATTTTCTTAAATTTATGTTCCCAGTTTCTCCATCTTCAACCTTCCACCCCCTTCCCCTTTCCTTAAGTCAAAAGTCTTCCCAAGTTATTACTATAAAGACAATTAAGTTGTTGGCCTGCGCTTGTCCCCCTCCCCCACTCATCCACCCACTATCAGATTGATTGTATTGGTCTGACTTTATTCAAGTTTGAAAGGCTGTGCCAGTCTTGAATAAAAGTTGCTCTGTGTTAGGTTTCCTTATGGGAGCAAAAACTACCCCACTTGTTTACTATTGTCTGACTGCTTTGTCATGATTGCATGTGGGCCCTGAAACTGCCCTGAAGATTTTGTTTGGACAAAATGCACCACACCTAATATACTAAATGTTCAATCAACATCCTTATTCACCAACAAGAACAAAACCACATTACAAGTGTACACACATACATGTGCGCATACAATGCACTGGTAGAAGTGTAACTCACACCAAAACAGTGATATTGTACAAAGCATTAAAAGTTCTACTAAACCAGATTTTGCAAATATCAAATAGACAACAATCATTTTATAATGTGAATCCACCTTTCTCTCATACCCAGCCAATATTACTTGTAATTACACACTTTTAAGCTTCAAATGGAATATGTAAACGAGTAGTCCACAAAGTGAGATTAGATTTTACCGGATAACAAGTGGCCAGTTTTCAAACTGCACACAATCCTTAGCGATGAGGATTATTCAGCCAGTCCATGGCCAGAACAGACAATCTTCTTTTCTTCATCCCACAACTATTATTCAACACTCTGGTTTCACATGGCAATTTTTCATCCAACTACAATTTCCCAGTTTGAGGGCTGTCCCCTTGAAAACTTGCTTGATTTTTTTCTTGGTTTCTCTGCATGGCCATCTGAACATGATGCAAACAATTTCCAGCACACTTTGCAGGTGAGATAACTCTGGATGATTGTGTTCCTTCTACAGCTGCCAGCCTTCTGCAGTCAGAATTCAGGAATAAGGGAATGCAAGGGTTGGGTTGAATATGGGGCAGTCTGGCATTTAACTGAAGTGTTTTTTAACATAAACTGATCCAATCAGCTGACGAATACGGGCTTAAAAGAACGCCTTTTTCCGTTTCCTTCCAACCCCTTTATTTTTCAACAAGATTTTGAAATTCTGGATTTTTCCATTCAATTCAGGATTTCTAGAATTATTGGATTATTATATATATATATATATATATATATATATATATATATATATATAGGCTTGTCCTATGGTGACTGATTCATCACAAGGTCAAACAAGTCTAGGCTTGTCCTATGGTAACTGATTCATCAAAAGATCAAACAAGTCGCGGCTTGTCCTATGGTGACCGATTCATCAAAAGATCAAACAAGTCGCGGCTTGTCCTATGGTGACCGATTCATCAAAAGATCAAACAAGTGGGCTTGTCCTATGGTGACCGATTCATCAAAAGATCAAACATGTCGTGGCTTGTCCTATGGTGACCGATTCATCAAAAGATCAAACAAGTCACGGCTTGTCCTATGATGACTGATTCATCAAAAGATCAAACAAGTCGTGGCTTGTCTTATGGCGACTGATTCATCAAAAGATTAACCTTTTCGCGACGCGCCGTGCGATAGTGACGGCAACTCTGTCGACCCGTTCACGACGAGCTGTGCACTGGTGACGGCAGCACTGGAGTACTGCCTGGACGTGCCGTGCCTCCGTGACGGCACAACTATAAAAAATTCCCATGCTCTCTCGTCTACCGTCAAGGGGATGCAGCTGCCATAAATATTTAGAACAGGGTTCTAGCCACTGGGAGGGTAAGTTTACATGCACTAGCGATGACCGTTGTGACCTTAGAGCAGTCCGAACAAAGAGACCCGTCTGGCACTGTAAGGCACGTGTAGAATTTCCTGCCTCACCAACATATCGGGCAGAAGGAGAATCACATGTGGTTTTAGAACTGGTTCAGTAAAGTAGTTCAGAAAATGAGGGGGTAAAGGTGTACACGTTTTTCGAAAAGAATCTGAGCTTCATTTTTATTTGCTCTGTGTATTTAATAGTTTTATCAGTCGTATCATCTGAAACAAAAACAGTGAAAGTGTGTACTGTGTGCAATGATTTAAATGCCTTTAAAAAAAAAATTCACTGGATTACACATATTGAATACCTCAGCCTTCTCTGCATCTGTTCAAAGTAAGAGCGAAGTTTTATGCCCCTTTTCTTCCTCATTTGCTGTGGTCATACTAACCAAACAAACGTAAACTAGACTGTGTTCTCTACATTTTACTTATGTTGTTTCCGTAACAAAAGCATTGCTATTTTACCAAAAATATATTTTATTCTATGCTCATTACAAAGTTCGCACTTTACCCTTTCCGTTGATATATAACAACTGCTTGTTAGGTTTATATTAGGACACGTAAAATAAAATTAAAAAGTGCGAAAATCGCACGTCTGCAACGGTTGTAAGCATGTGCGGTGCACGCGCATGCAGGGAAGCGGCGTTGCTCTGCCGCGCTCGTCTGGAAAGTATTAAACAAGTGTTAGTCTAGGCTCGTCCTATGGCGACTGATTCATCAAAAGATCAAACAAGTCTAGTATTTTCCTCTGAGGGCCTATGATTTCAGCATGATAGGAATATCAGCCTGTGCAGGCTGCTGCATTAATACATAACACTTATGAACATGAATTTCAAGAATTTTTCTCCTCCACCAAAAACTGGAGCATTCATACAACTGTGATGCACTCTGTACAAGTCGAGTTCGAGGTGAACAAGTAATTTGCATAGATCCCATGATCTTTGACCTTGTGGGTCCTGAACACACATCACGCACACAACAGCCTTGCCCACCTTAGTCCGATCAGGAAGCGTTCTTCAGGAGGGTGGCCTCCAGCACCGACATCAGGGTGGCGATGTTTCCACACAGCAAGTGGAGGCGGGTAACAACGCTTGCCCACTGCAACACCAACAATTTAGCGATGTACTGACACTGGCTAAAAGAGCAGCTGGAAGGGTACTTACCTCCTTCAAAGTCAAACCTGAAATGTGAAACTGATCTTTAATCCAGAACAATGCCAAAATGTGTGTGTGTGTGTGTGTGTGTGTGTGTGTGTGTGTGAGCATGTGCATGTGTTTATGTGTGTGGGTGTGTTCGTGTTTGTGTGTGCCCAGCAAACCTGTAGCATTTTCCAAACAACTGAGCCAGAAAAATTTTAAAGGTATTTACCAACACTTTAACAGTTTCTGAACAGCAGTGCCAAAAAGCTTTCCATGCTTCCTAAGCACACCAGGGTTTCCATCGAGGAAAAGCAAAAATCTTTGAAGTCCTAAGGGGGTCCTGCAGACTTGTCACCCTGCCAACATCACTCGCCCAGTAAATATTTGAACCGATAGTCTGTGCAGTTTTATGCCAAATCTTGAGCATTACATGGTGTATCATATACTTTTTGGTCCAACCACAGCGAGGATCATTTGTTCACAGACCTTTTTGTCAACCTCTTTCACTCAGCAGCAACTTGCTGATGCACAATGTCAAAGTGTGACACTGCTTTGCCTACAATAGCCTTGCAAAAAAAATTCAAGCTTTCACTTTTTGGTGTCAGCAGCATTTTTCTTTCATTTGTCTCAAGTCTGTGCTCTGCTATGATTATGGTGGCATGCGCTTTCTGAACAGTGCACTTCTTGACAGAAGCTTATGTGGTTTTATGCATTTCTGTGCTAAACTGTCACTCATTTCACTTTTTGGAGCATGGCCCCTATTCACACTTCAGGACCATCAATGCCTTCACAGTATCTTGGCCCAAAGACGACCAAAAAATCAGTCTGCTATGCATAGTATGTGTAATGCTAGACATCCAGATAACCACCATGAGAAATTTTGAATTTCACAAGACAGATTGAATATCAAGCATGATCTGTACAAACACTGGGTTGATCTTTTCTGTGTACTGCAAGTTAAACTTCAGTTGAGTCTTTTTTTTTTTTTTAATTTTGGCTGTAAGAATCAAATTCACACTCCAACACCATGAGTGGTAAAAGAAGTAAACAAAAGTCGCCGAACAGAACTTTGCATGGAATTGTAAACTGGCTGTACGCATAGCAGCTGTAATGCTGCATGAACTGAGCGACCACAAAATGGACTTCTTTCCCTCCCCCTCTCCCCGTTTTTCTCCACCCGCACCCACAGAACCTTTGGGTTAGGTAGAACTTCAGAACGAAATGAACCCACAACATATGTAACACTCACACAAATACTATATATATAGCTACAGAAGAAATACCACTTACCTGTGCAGGTGTCTTTGTGTTTGCAGTGGCGACCATGCATACAGCTGTCTTTACTGGATTCATAGCTATCAGTCCACCCTTTTCCTGTGCACACACACAATCATTTCTTTCAATACAGTCTATTCACTAAGTAGGCATATGTAGATTCTTAATGTATCAAAAATACTTATACCTGTAATTATGGTCATAAAGAAATACCATATCTCAGTCTCAAAGCTCTATACACTATGAAGCCCTAACATTTTCTACTGCTGCCTAAGAGACAGCATGCCAGTCTGAAACCTTTACAGGTGTGAAGAAAGCTGACCTGGTTAGAATTTGCGACATTATTTTGAATTCAGTCGTCATAATTTTCAAAGACAGTCGTCCAGCTGATAAAATCTGAAATTCATTTAGAAAAGCTGTGAGACACGGGTCAGGAAGAACGAAATAACAGCCCTTCCAATTCAAGTTTAATCGAAATCAAGGCTGCAAAAGTGAACCGAGAAGTAAAGGTATTTTTGTTGACAAGAAACTTGGCCTGCTCTTGCCCATCATCACTCCCGCAATTATGTCTATGCATACAAACCCACTGACCCTGTTGTTGCCATTGATAGTGTTTTTTTTTAAAGATTAGAACACTTTCTAAGAAACCATTTTCAACTGTTTCAGAAGCAAATCATAATCTGAATGATCTGAACATTCAAGATGACATAAGGCCAAATATACTCACACTAACAACGAAACAGAGAGGCTCTTTCAGTATGACATCAAACGTGAATACACAACACATGATTTTAACCAAACACGTAATTCAAGATTTTAACTAAGTGTATTTCAAAGTAGATGTTTGTCTTTTTAAAAGATAGTGTGTGTGTGTGTGTGTGTGTGTTTTGTACCTAGATATGCCAAGTCTTCTATCTTCCCTTACCTTGTGCACACCCTTACATCAAGACTCCAAAGACGGAGCAGGGCTGCTGACACAACAAATTACACTGTCATACATGCTATCCTCTCTCCTATCAGATGCTTGAATAATCTGTGTTTTTAATTCAAGGTGCTTGTACCCTATGACACACAGATGTTCATTCCAGGAGACACGAATCAACCAACCTACATGCACTGAAACATGCCCGGCCTTCACACTTTTCCACTCACTGGCATCATCCACTGAGACAGGCTTGTACTTGTTCATCAGGTCAGACTGCTCCTGCTCCATTCCTGACACACCTGTGCTGGGCCTGTTGTCAGCACACAGGTACAACATTGAAAAACGAAATTACAATGAAAAAAAAATTATAAAATTGTAAGTAAATCCTTATTTAGATCATACTGATGACCTTTAAAGGGAAAACATAAAAGCCCCACCACCAACAAACAAAAGATTCACTTAAATGACAAAGATGTGTTGCAGACAAAATTATGCCAGTTGACACTATTCATGTGCACCTTATACATATATATATAATACCTTCATACCCTTGAAGAATGACCGAGACACTTAACCCGTTGAGTGCCTTTAAGCCGTCAGCTGACGCCGTAGTAAAAATGTACTTCCAGTGCCTATGGGCCGTCCACCCTTATATGTCTGCAGTATTAAAATGATATGCAAATGACCACACGTGAGGGGAAAGACCATTTTTCCTCATCACTGACTGGATGACCAGCCAGCGCTTTGTCTCGCTTGCAAAGATGGCGGCGCAACCTTCGACGAGCGTAGCGACCAAATCAACGTACTTACACAGCTGAGCGGGCTCTGCTAATCATTTTTGACAAAGATAATAAATCTTTTATTCAGCGACTCACTCGAGCATGAAGGTGAGATGATGATAGTGATGGAATTGCCGACCATATTCGTCAGTTATTGAGTCGTGCTGTGCGATCTCAAGAGTGTGTTCAGCTGACTGGTTACCAACGTCGAACGAGCTAGCCTAGTGTGTACTCTGCACTGTGTGCGAGTGGCCAGCGACGTGTTAGTCAGCGCGAGAGGGGGGCGCGGCCTGCTCACGGCGTGACACGGGCAGCAGGAAAGGTAGGGGAAAAGGAGGAGTGAAAGAGAGGGTTGAAGTCCAGCAAGGGGGCGTGGTGGGGGGGGGGGGGGGTGGTCGTGAACTGACCTGTCTGCATGAGGTGTGAGCGTCTGGATAGACTTCTAGACTGTTTTACTTTCATTTACAGGTGTAGTGTGACAATACAAACTTTATTTTCAACTTTTTTGCTTTGTGTTCTTTTTTTTGATGTGAAGCTGTAGTGGTAAATACATATGTTTTTGATGTGCAAAAAAAAATCTATCCAAATCTAAATGCCTAAATATTTTTTTATGATCAAAATTAAAACAAAAGAAGCCCAGATTCAAAATCTCCATTCAATTTCCTTCAAAAATCATATATATTTCATTTTTATATCTTTTGTAGTTTCTGAGCTAGAATTTTTTGTTAATTATTACCCCCAAATCATTAGATCGGGTTAATAATAACATTCATTCGCTAGAAGACAACATTCCTTATGTAAAGGAGATGAACACCCAAACTCGCAGAGAAAGAAAGAGAGGGAGGGTGGGGGGGAACGAAGGGAGGGAGAAAAAACTGAAATACTGAATAAATAAAAGGTGTAATCATCAACCTCCTTAAACGCTTCCCATTCAACCTCAACCAAAATAGTTTCCCCATTTTATATTCCCATCACACCACACAGATTCATATCACCATCTTAAATGCTGAATAATTCAACACAATGCACATGCAAAACAAGAATCTTTCCATATTCAATTAGGGGCAAAGAGAAAAGAAAATGGAACCAAGAACATCATAAAAGCTCACCGACATCGACAGCTGGACAAATAAAAAAATAAATTTAAAAAAAAAAAAAAAAAAAGGTTATCAAGCTCTACCACACCAAACTTTTTGATTCTGAAGAAAAAGATCTAACCCATGGTCCCTTCCATAATTTTCAACCATTAACCTTTTAAAACTTGGACCGATGGTTACAATTAACTTTTTTAAAAAGTCTGCTTGTGATTTTAAGCGCAATCCTTCCTTCCATACCTGCTGTTCTTTTAACAAGTATGCATACACTCAAAGAAACCAGAAGCTTTTGTTTTAGCTCAGCGCTTTCCATTCATTCTTCATACAATCCTGTTTAAAAGATGTTTCAGATATATGGTTTTCACAACAAAAATGCTTTGGGGACGGGGGGAATGGGGAGAAGGAATGAGTATACTGCAAACATGAGGTATGGACATTTTTCATACACACACACACAATTCTAAAAAAAATGAGTTAATCCAGAACAGTAACACATGACACAGGGTGTCTTTGTACTGTTTGCCACATACATTTGTCTAAACATAGCAAGATGGCTTTAGCTTGGAAAGTTTTATATGGTACAGAATCTCAAACCAAAATTTCACCAACACAAAAACCCCTAAAACACAAACACCATGAACAGCATAGTTATACCTTTTCTTTTTTTTTTCGTAAATGCATACATACATATGCAGCCCAAATTCCTTTCTATACTGAACATAATGCATTACTTGTGCTACCATACACAGACACACAACTAATCCTGCAAATTTTACAGAAATCTCTCAAAGTTTTCATACTGATTATAATCAATGACAACACTGTTTCAATTGGTTTCCATCCCCATTTCGAAAGTACTTCAAAGCTAAAATCATGTTCTTGAATTAGGCCTCCCACTGAGAAAAAGTCAGTATCTCTGAAATTCTATGAAATTACAACAGGCAAGATCCCCTGTCCCAAAGGTAAATTTTGAAACTTGTTCTCAAAATGATGCGATCTGATGCAAACCTGAGCATTGAGTGGCGTGTCAGCTACTTTTCCAAAGAACCACAACCAGGACCACTCATTCATGCAACTTTTATTGATCATCTCAACTTTTGTAGCATCCTGCGAATGCACAACTTCAGGGCATGACACTGCTTTGCCCTTTGTCCAAGTAGACAAAAGGGTGACTACCAACTCCAGTGAAGTTTACACTGATTTCGTGACTTTGGAGTCGTACACAATTTCGCTGCCACTCCATCCACCCTAACCCCATCCCCTCCCTCCCCTGGTTTTTTTCTGTGTCAATTCTCATTTTTATCATTTCACTGCAACCATTGAATTTGCGAAGCGGAAGCCTAAAATAACACTAACAAGCAAAAACGTTTCAATAATTCACATCAGCGACATGCACATACATACACACAAGCCCACAGCAAACCACGGAAGAGTGCACATACCTGGCCACATGAAACAGATGTGAAGAGTTGTCCTTGGGGGTGACAAGAATGAACATCTTCCTGCCAAACATGTCCCGCTTGGACATGTAGAAGCCCGTCATGGGACTGGTGTCCTTGTAGTTCTGGTACCGGGTCATCGCATGCTCCCAGTCCAAGCCTCGGTCCACCTCCAGTTCAACCAGCCTGCAGACAGCAACCCACCAATGCCCATTTAGCCACCAGCATTCCATCAACGCCCATTTAGCCACCAGTATTTCATGAACGCCCATTTAGCCACCAATGCTCCAATTCACCTGTGTTCACTCACAACCACGGCACCAGCTGTCATGGTACTGTAGTTATTGTCATGGTTTGGTAAGCTGGGTGGTCGCGGGTTCCATTCCCATCAGAACTGTTTATTTGTAAGAATTTCAAGGAACGAATAGATCCTACCAAGAGATGAGTATGCTATGGGAAGACTAAAACAATTAAGTAGTTTCATCCATATAATAAACACATTTTTGAGAAAGTTGCTCAAATTCCCTGACCAACACTGCAGGCATCTGTATCTCCTAGGCCTGTTTGATACCAGACATATTTAGAAAGAAAACATCAAATATAGCCCTGTTTTTTAAGTCTCTGGTCAGAATGGAACTCTAGACAATTATCTTCCTCCTTTCTGATGAACATTAATGAAAAAAAGTATAAATCCAGTGACCTTTTATGCTCTGCTCTCTTCGAAATCTCAGATTCAATTTCTTATCAACATCTACAGATTCATATTAAAGTCACTGGTACTGAAAATTTCATGAGTCTGTCACAGGACAGACATGGTGGCACCCTCTGAAGAGGATACTTCGACACACACAGGAACGAAACACGAGAAACAAATGGGAAAGTCGTGTGTATGCCAGATCAGAACAGGTGCCACTGAACACTACCAAAGTGACCTGGCAGCAATGCAGTCTCATCTGTTGGGTTGTCTTAGGACAATTTGATACTGACTGTACACAGTGGACTGCTACTGCCAGGGCTGTAACAGGACAACCTGGGCGTGGCTGTGTATGGAGAGATGAAATGATTGACAGGGGAGTAATAAAACTTAGGTGGAACAGAAGATTAAATGGAAAGGGAAAAAAAAGCACAAGCAAAAATACCCATTATTTTTTCATACACTTATGAAAAAAAAAACAGGTCAGGTCTTTTGAATCGTATTGTTTTAATGTTGTTAAGTCCTGCAAGAACTGAAAACAAGCATCTCCATCTTTCTTCCCCCCCCCCCCCCCCCCCCCCCATCCTTTGGTTCTTGGCTACAAATCTCACTTTGGCTGCTAATACCACCCCATCCTCTCCAGTATTTTCAGCGCCACGACTATCTTTGTATGAAAGCTTGATGACAATGACAGGTAATTTACCTGGTGGTGCCATGGCCCTTCAGCAGGTTCTGAAACACCTCTGTAGGTTCCCCCACCATCTGGATGGAGGCAGCCGTGATGTCCTGCAGTCCTTCGTCATACCTGTCGTCATCAACCAACCTCGGTGATCAGGGCACTCCCACATCATCACATGGACTGCTACTATGCTCTACTGTAACCGTCTCTACACATCATCACAAAATTTGAAATGTGTATTTTTAAAATGAACTAGTCCATCACTTCATTTTTAATTTGCTTGTTTGAGTGGATGCTGTAATGGGTCATGCCCATCGAAGAGGGCATGCAGGAGGGGTGGGGTGGAGAGGGAGAGAAGCAGGTAGTCACAATTTTCATTTGCCTTCTTGAGCAAGTTCTGAATGAACTTTCCTTGACCGACCCAACATCACATTGCACCATGTTGTCTGTCAATGATTAACACCGAGTCCTGAAAGAGGCCGGTCATCAACAGCATCTAGTGTAGAGAAGGCTGTTCGACTGCCACAAATCACTATCTACCGACGGCCATCTGGACAGTATTGTTTTGATATTGTTAAGAGTCAGGTTTGAAGAAGAAATTTTAGTCAAAAATAAACTTATTCTGTTTGGTTTTGTACTGTGTGTTAACTCATTGCCATCTTGTTGATCATCTGGCGGGTGACGGGTTGAGTGCTTGGCACTGATGCATCGCCCGCCACGCCAGGTGATCAACGATTTACTCAAATTTCCCACATGTAGCTGTGCAGTCTAAGGGAAACAATCTTGGTATCTACAGAAAGCTGAGGGTTTCCTCTATTGGGTTGTACACTCCCTTACTGTATATCTCGCGTTTAATTCTACTTTTTTCGCTCATGTTATGGGATAGCTAGAGATAACCCTAGCCGCCCGTCTTCATCATGGTGTCGGCACTAAGCATCAGCAAGTGGTAGCGAATAGAAACATCTCATTTCAAGAAATAACTGAAAGAATAATGGAAGAAAGATCAGATGAAGAGCTGGAACTGTTTTCCGAACTTGCTGAACTTTTCCCAACTGTTTTCTGAACTTGCCAAATCAGACAGAGAGGACATGAGTGACAATGGTGAGTTGTACATACTGAATGATAATGAAATTTTTGCATTTTTTCTTCAATTATGTGAAAGCAGCACTGAAGTCTGGACCATGCACAATTTTTTTTGTTTTCATCTGTTTACATCGTGTTTACTACAGTTATGATCGTATTGATTTTTCATCCATACCTACGTGGAGAAAAAGTTTTTGCTGATAGCTGTTTTCCTACCCTTTTCAAACCAGTGGTGAGTGAAGTGTGTATTGAGCACAGGATTGTAGGGTGTTTTTTTTTTTCTAAAAAAAACATGATTTGAAGTTTTCAAAAACATATAATTATTGTTGTATTTGGTTTGGTTCTGTGTATGTTTTTTGTAAAAAAAAAAAAAAAAAAAAAAGTTGCGTCTCAGCGTATCGCGGTTGTGGCAGAAATCTGCGTCGGCACTGAGTTAAGCAAGTGCTACTTTATTACCTATTTAGTGGATTTATTTGTATTCTTATTTGTTTTTAGTCGCTTTCCCCTCTCTCGATACAACAGGCTAACTGCCCAATTGTCTTTCGTATTCTGCCGTCATTAACATAAATAATCGACCATTATGAACTATGAATCATGACTCTGTACAGCAAAACCATTATTTTCTTTTCTTTCTGCGTACCCAGGCTGATAGTCCTGCGGACACTGCCTGTATAGACAGGCAGTGGAGTTTTGTGTGTAAGACCATTTTTTATCCCGCCATTAAGGTAGCCATACTCCATCTTCGGGGGAGGTGCATGCTATATGTAACGTGTTATCCATACCAACGGCCAAACTGACCTGGTCTTCCGAAAGTTCTACCAACTAAGCTACTCTGGCCCCCCGCCATTATTTCTTAGAATGTATCCTTTTCTGCCATCCACACTGCACAACTGTTGGCGCTACATAAAAATGATGGTCTGCGTTTGTCAACTGTCATGGACACATATACAGGGAAGGATATGCGAGACTCACCTGCCTTCTCGCTTGGCATTCTGCACAATGACCTCCATACACTCTGTGAAATAATCGAACATCTGCACACAAAAGAAGTTGAAACATCATCCAAACCATAACACTGACACTGTGGAGAGGACTGTTCAATGTAAAATTTCTCCTCACAGTAATTAGCTCATGCTCTTGAGTGAGGCGTAACTGCTACTGTTGTGAAACATTAAAAAAAGAAAAAGAAAAAAGCTCTGTGTGTGTGTGTGTGTGTGTGTTAAGTGCCTTAGCCTAATGGCTACTTGGGCAATGGACTGTCAGATGTTTTTGTGTCTAAGGAATGCATGATGGGAGGCAGAGCTCACCACTCTCCTTCTACCACCTTTTGCCTTCCCTGTCATGAATCAGGTACCCATTTTAATGCTGAGTAAACAAAGAGAGGTTTCAAGTACAAAAGATCCCCCCCCCCCCCCCCCCCCCCCGAGTGGTTCACATCCAGGACTATTGGCCTCACAGGCATATGCTCTAACCATCTGACTTTGCTCCCCCTCCATCTGAAATAAAATCAGGTGACACCGACACTTTGTGTGACCACAGAAAGGACTGGCAAAATTCTCTTTGAGCACACAGCGCTTTTGATGACTTCTCATTTGCTGAGGTAAATTTCACAGGAGGGTAAGCATACAATAGATGATTCAACTGAGAGTAGCTGAACACATGGCTCCATCGGTGTACTCAAAGGAAAGAAATTTGAAGCATATTAGAAGTAACAGAAGATGAAATATGGTACTGCAACGGTCGCACTGTTTTTGCTAATCATTTTTTTTTTTTTTTTTGCAGCACATATCTAGATCATTCATATGGATTATAACATCGACAAAATGTAGACAGCTTCAAAATCCACAGTTATTTACATAATGCCTCAGCAAAATGCTGGTTGTTTCTGGAAAGCATGTAAACTCCATATTCATTTACCTAACATCTCAGGAAAACAGACTGTGGAAAGCATGTAAACTCCATTCATCTCAGGAAAACAGATTGTGAAAAGCATGTAAACTCCACATTCAATTACTTTACACCTCAGGAAAACACACAACTGTATTTGAAAGGCTTGTTTTAGCAGTGCTTGTTTACCTCCACATGCATTAGCAAAACAAAGACACACACAGTGACCGAGGAGTCTGACCAGATTCTGTTTGGCAGTGGGCAGGCCCAGGATACGGTTGAGGAACTTGCTGACATCTCCCATGAATTTGTCATCCACACGGGCGTAGCTCCGCAGGGTGCTCTCCTCCACCAGACCCATCTGAACCAGACACTCCTGCACACGCACACACACACACACACACACACAGCACCCAGTGCTCACCCTCTCTTCCTTTTTCTTCCTCTGCTAGAACTCCAATATTCTCCATTGGTGAGATTTCTGTGCTTATACCCATTAAAAATCTCACTGTTGAGGAAGTTATGTTCCATCTTTAGGGATGGTGTTTAAATGTGACACCATGTCATGCATCCCTCCAGCACTCTTCTTGTTGTAGTGGAATGGAATTTTGTGTATGTGCAAGATCTTGCATGTCTGTCTGTTACAGACCTCTGTCTTTTACAGACCTGTTTACCCCGAATTCATGTACCTGTAATATCTCAGACATAAACCTGTCATTTGAAAAACGAAACCCGTAATCTTCATAACTGCAATACTTTTGCAACGTTTGAAGATTTGGAAGAGCCCAATCGGCGTATAGGGTCGCTTCATCATCATCTTTGATAAGGTAAGACACAAGGCATGCTGGGAAATGTCTTCTAACTGCTTCTGACCGAAACAGTAGCATATGAAACTTCACGTTTAATAATTTTCTTACTCTGATCGTAATTCCCGTAATTTTGTTTTTTTTTTTTCCCTTAAAAATTTCAACAAAATCGTAAGGGTAAACAGGTCTGATGTTAGCTACAAAGAGAAAATCTCTTTGAAGCTACCTTGAATTGTAACTGAACCTGAACCTTGGCACAACAGTACAACACTTCACCTGTAAGTCAAACGAGGTCCCTGAACAAAACATATTTTCTCTTTAGGAATTATTATGATATTCTGTGTACAGGGTGTTTTATCAAATTAGGCACATCCCCGATTTCTTTAAAAAAAAAAAAAAAAAAAATCAATCTGAGCATGTTGTTAGGCACTGGAAACAGTTAAGATGCAGTTCCAGACATCAATCGTCCGCTAGATCAAAACAGTAGAAGTTAGCACATTAGATCTGATGCCAATGCTCATTCATTTGCTTATGCCAAAAGAAATTTCATAACATACAGTATAGGCTGAGCAGACAGAAAAGAAAGAAAAAGCAGTGGAAACAAGAAAAGGTAAACTCATTTGTCGGTTTTGTCTGCCAAAAGCTTAGAGATATCCAACTCTTCTTAGTCCAGATGAACAGCTTGATAATGGCATCACTGATTGCCCCATGTCAGAGGTTAAGCTGCACAATCAGTTGAATCATTCGACTGTGCTGTACTGTTCTGTTTCCTGGTTGGGAAAGTGGTTCTATATCTGCTGCAGGATGCAGTTCTCCCCCCTGTTTGCACCATTCTCTCACCACCGTTTACTAAAAGTTTGGATTCTCTTTCTCTTCTGCTGTTTCAATGGCAGTTAATTTAACTTCATACCTTGCACTACCAGTTCTATTTTGGGCATGACAAGAATTGACAAAGAAGTGAATCTAAAGGTACGTGATCTACTTTATTCTGGGTTTGACAGTTATCGACGGAGAAGTGAATCTAAAGGTACGCCATGAATTTTTCATCCTCAAACTATCACAAGACCGAGTTAGGTAAATCAATATTATCGGACACAGAAGTGGCTGTTGCACACTTATTGGTTACTTTTACAACAAACTTAACCAGTTTGTTTACACCTTGTTTCATGTCTTCATTAGCATATGCACAGAAAACTCATTTGAATTTGAATGTCTATTACTGAAATTCTAATTCGGCAAGGAAAAGTATGCATTCACCAGATTAGATGTCGGGTGTCATCACAAAGAAAAAGAGTTATCCCTTGTGTGCAGAAATTTACGATATTCAATATTTTAGATCACAAAGAAATGGGGATATGATACCTTCTGAAGCTTAAATTGTGCAGAGAAAATCATGGGAAAGGCAATAATATGTACTTCATCATTTTCCAGAGAAGCACCATCATGTACTACTAATTAGCAGTTAGGGTATGCCATTTGAGCAAAATTTCATCAACTCCACCGGACTGTCAGTCACTGTGCCATTAACAAACACATTCACTTATTCAACGACAAGAGTTTGATCTTGATTCCTTTGTACCAGTTTACTGTTTACGACCATGAAAGTACACTCCCCTTCAAAGTATTCCCTTCATCTGCAGTATAAGTGTCCATGATAGCTACACAAGCGAAAGTTTTGGCAATGTAAAAGATCACATGCTCGTTTCAGTTCAATCCGAACCCCCGAAAATTCTTGCTGGAAGTATAACTACCCCCATAGTTTTTCAGAAAAGAGAATATATATACACACACAGCTCTGAGAGGGAACACTGGCTATTATTTTTTTTTAAAAAAACCACAAAACAAAATTGAGATGGAACAATGGCTATTATTTGTTAAAAAAAAACAAAAAAAAAAAACCCCCAAAAAACCCTACAACTATCTATCCAACATGTGGCTCTAGATGTTATACTCTCCTGGTTGTAAACATTTTCCAATGAACAGTTGACCATTTGGGCATCCTCAGACTTGTGTTTGGTAGACTAAAAGACAAAAATGCCTTGCTTTACTAGCTGCAAAACTGGTGATTCAAGGATAGCTGTGGACTTAAACTGTTCACCCAACCTACCCCCCCCCTTCATTCTGATAAAACAGAAGTTAATGCCTTTTCAATGATACCCCATTGTTCACACAGATTCCACAATAATCACTTGGGCAGATTCCACAATCATACCTGCAGTGTAGTGTTGAACTCCATAAAGTCTCCTGACACCAGCTTGGACAGTGAAACACCAGGAGCCAGCTGTTGCTGTAACAGTGACACAACATGGCAATATGAATCGGGCAAGGCGCCACAGTGGAGAAACAAAATTCCCTGAAATTCTACAGAGAGTATGGTGGACATGCTCTCCATCACCTGTGAAAAAAATATGAGACTTTTCCGAATGGTGTGATCTGATGCAAATCTGAACGTCCACTCATGTATTGTCAACTTCTCCGTCCAACTATAATCAGGACCAGCACGGGTGCATGTGTGTGGTCTTTAAGACCTGCCTGAAAACCGAAAGACTAGTGACATACATCAAGATACAAAATGTCCATATCAAAGCACGATTTCATCTCACGAAACATTTTCTTCAGGCAATATCTGCATGGATCTACATCAGTTCGTCTGCATTCAGTCTTCAGGCGCACTCACATCCGTCCATTTGCTTGCACAGCTTGTGTCACTGCCTTTCACTTTTGTGGACTTGCTGATGCATGACATCAGCTTGTAACAAAGAGTCTTTCGACTGGTTAGACAAATTGACATTAGCTGCTTTCACGAAGAATACAAGATCTCATGACTATAGTATTGTCTGCAATCATACCGAACACATGACCAGAGCTCTCAGAACTTTACTACTTTTCTTCTTTTCGTCCCTGATTTTCGTTTTCCTGAAAACTTCCCCTGGTTTTCAGTTTCCATGTTTGCTGTAATCTGCGAAATCATTCAAAAAAAAAAAAAAAAAAAAAAAGGAAGCCCTGATTATGATGACCAGTTCTTGCTGAAACAGATATAAAATGACATAATCATGACAGACTAGTTGTTGCTTTAACAGTAATACTATCAACACAACAAAAATGATTTTTACTTATACTGCAGACAAGCACCATCACTGCCTATGCATTTTGCTTACTGCATAACAAAAAAAAGCAGTTTTTTTTTTTTTTATCATTTGCTTCAATCATTAACCCGTTCCCTGCCTGGAACGGGTAACACACACGTCCTGAAAACTGAAAACCGCTACGCCCGGGACGTGAGTGTCACGTCGTAACTTCATCACGGAAAGCTGAAAAATCTACTTGGGAGACGACCGTCTAAAATGTTCTCACTTCTTCTACTGGTGTCGAGGAACGGCCCCTTTCCCTTCACGCGAGCAGCCAGCTGACCATGTGTTATGCAAATTGCGAGTTGAGAGGTTACAGCTGATAAGCATAATCAAGATGGCAGCTCAACTGAGCGCTTCGTCGACGCCTCCCGTTTTCAAGCGTTACACTGCGCTTGATGTTTTAGATGACGATAAAACTTATAATGACAGCGATGAAGAAGACCTTTGAGGATCGGATCCTGATACTAGCGATGAGGAGGAGAGGGATGGGAATCAGCACCATTCACTTTTATCGGAGACACGTGCTGATGATGACGTGGCCTCATTGTTCGTTGCACATGACAGCTGTGAGTACAACGCCGCGAGCGAGGGTGACGAAGCGGAAATAGCCGAACGCGTGCCATCAACGAGCACTGCACGCACTCCTATCATGACCGGAGAGGGTAGTGGACATGGTAGGGGCTAGGATGACGGCGAGGGTCCTGTGGAAGTGGCCGGGGGGCGTGGCATGGGGCGTGGTCAGTCCCAGCCTTGGTGGTGTTTTCATTGGGAATACTAGTCAAAAATCAACTGTGCCAATTTTAGGCTGCACAGAGCTCCAGTCTTCAGTTCCTTCATGACCAGAAACCGGATTCAGGCAAGTAGCTCTGTTTTTCTTTTTTCCTTTTTTTTTTTTTTTCATTTTTTTTGTTACTACTTGATTCTTCATTCTTCCTCTATTTATTTTCTGTATTTCTCTTCTTTCACATATTTCCTACTGAAATCACATAATTTGGCAAATAATGACTGTATGGATAGAGGGGACTCTGTGTGTGTGTGTGTGTGTGTGTGTGTGTGTGTGTGTGTGTGTGTGTGTGTGTGTGTGTGTGTGTGTGTGTGCGCGCGCGCGCTTGTGCACATGTGTGCCTAAGCATTGTTTATTTCTGTATGCAAGTTTTCCATATAAGTTTGTTCATGTTGTAAAGCACAGAAGCACTCATCCACAGCAGTTTTTTTTTTTTTTTTTTTTTTTTTTTTTTGCGCCATTGTGGTGTTTTTACATTCATGTGTGTGTGATACTGTTTGTGCGTGTTTGTGCATATGTGTACAGTGTGTGTGTGTGTGTGTGTGTGTGTGTGTGTGGGTGTGTGTGTATGTGTGTGTGTGGGTGTGTGTGTGTGGGTGTGTGTGTGTGTGTGTGTGTGTGTGTGTGTGCCCAATTGTGGGTGTGTGTGCTTACTGTGTGCTGTGTGTGTGTGTGTGTGTGTGTGTGTGTGTGTGTGTGTGGTGTGTGTGCTTACTGTGTGTGTGTGTGTGTGTGTGTGTGTGTGTGTGTGTGTGGTGTGCCCCCAGTTGTGGGTCTGTTTACTTATCTTGAAACTTTTATTCTGTATTTCAGATTCTTCTTCAGTTTCTACAGTATTTTCTTTGTGGGTTTTTTTTTTTTTTTTTTTTTTTCAACAGACAATTGTTTTTTTTTTTTCAGACTTTTTTTCCCATGGGTTGTCATTTTGAACATTTACCAATAAGTATTATACTATAAAAAATTTGGACCACTCTGTATACTTACAGTGATGCTGAGTAAACACTAAAAGAACTTGTCAGTGTTTTACAGGTCTTATGTGTTGTGACATGTGTATATGTGCAGAAACTGTTCTTTTTTGTAAACCACCATTGGTACATCCCTGTCCATCCCCTAATGGCCAACAAAACTAGATTATATTATATAGCATCATATAGCTTGGGGTAAAAGGAAAGAGAAGCCATAAAATCTAAGTCATATACATCAACAAATAGATAAGCAGTCATTGAGGTATTGAACCTACCCCAAATAGTAAAATTATGCCCCTTTCTAGTAGAATTGGGTACCCCCAGTAACATACAGATTTGTACACACAGAGGGACAATTACTGACAACAATATGAATCCCTGGTTTTGTAATGTTGTTGAGCAAACACTGAAAGGTATTTTTTTGCTGTGTTTAGTGGGCTTTTATGTGATGAATTGTTGTAAAACTCTCAAATTGAAAACAAAACAAAAACAGTTTTATCATATATTATTAGTGTGAACCATCATTATCACCCCCAAAATCAAATTAGAATGAAATGAAATTGTAGACAATGGTATAAGGAAGTAATCCACAAAAAAAAAAACAAATAAATCAGCAAATGGATGTGTAATATAGATGTTAGTGACCATACCGTGAAAAGCATGATTATGCCCCTTTTTACCTAAAAAGTAGTACCCCCAATTATGAGCAGATTATCATCAAGAACAAGATTCCTTGGGATTTATATGACTGTGATGTGTTAGTGCTGATGTTGAATAATTAGTCACATCACTTTTTCATTGTTTTCACTGATTTTTATGGTGCAATTTGTTTTTGTATACTTGAAAATTGTTTTTTTTTGTAAAACACCATTTCATTATATCCCTGTCCATCCCCTAATGGCCAACAATACTACATTATTGTTATACAGCATCATAGCTTGGGTATAAGGAAAGAGAAGCCATAAAATCTAAGTCATATGTCAACAAATAAAAAAAACAGGGATTGAGGTACTGAACCTACCCCAAACTGTAAAATTATGCCCCTTTCTAGTAGAATTGGGGTACCCCCAGTAACATAGAGATTGTTACACAGAGGGACATTTATTGACAACAATATGAATCCCAGGTGTTTGTAATATTGTTGAGCAAACACCAAAAGGTATTTGTGCTGTGTTTAGTGGGCTTTTATGTGGTGAATTATTGTAAAACTCTCAAATGAAAACAAAAAACAAAACTGTTTTATCATATGTTATTAGTGTGAACCATCATTATTACACCCAAAATAAAGTAAAAATGATGTGAAATTGTAGACAAGGGTATAAGGAAGTAATCCAAAAATCTAACAAATAACTCAATCAATAAATGGATGAGTAATAGAGATGTAGTGAACATACCATGAAAAGCATGATTATGCCCCTTTTTACCTAAATAATAGTACCCCCAATTATGAGCAGATTATCATCAAGAACAAGATTCCTTGGGATTTATATGACTGTGATGTGTTAGTGCTGATGTTGAATAAAACAGCAAGACCACTTTTACAGTGTTTTGATTCATTCTATTTGGCGCAGTGTGTTTGTGTATACTCGAAAACTGTTATTTTTTGTAAACTTTTTATAATTATGTCAATTTCTGATATACTTATTATCACCATAATCAAGTCATTTTGACAGGACATTGTAGACAAATGCATAACAACAAAACATGCAAAAAAAAAAATCAGAGAGATCTGTCAAGGCAGTGAAGGGGTTAAGCAGATCAATCAGATGCAACAAGTTAAGAATAGGGTTCACACAAACAAGATGTTACTGATCTGGTTAAAGACATGTTTTCACACAAAAGACTGAAAAGATAATGAAATACAAAAATACACAATCATACACGGATACACGGAGGTGGGGGGTGGGGGGTGGTGGTGGCACATCCACTTTTTGTTTACAGAGAGAGAGAGAATGAGACATTCACTTTTTATCTATACATGCCATAGTAACTATAGATAGAATTTTACAAATAAAGGAACAAATACCTGGGGTTTTTTTTCCTGTAGTCAACATGTGGCTAACCCGCTAACTATTCAGGAAATTTCCATGTAACAATTCACTAATCAGTAACCTATTTTTCCTGTCAAGCAAATTTGAATTGAATTATGAAAAATTGTGAACCAAATTTTGGATCAGAATTCGGTGGAGGGACGTAATTTGCTGTTCATGTGTCTGTGTGCTCTGGTCACGTCTCTAAAGACAGCTGATCCTTGCAGTCACTCATGTTTGTTCTGAAAATCCGGAATCCATCAGTAATGACAACGCTGACTACTACCCACTCCCTGGTCATCTCACACACTGCCACTCAAGTGCAAGCACATCCATACAGCCTATTTCTGACCTGTCATTATCGATTTAGAGGTTTGGCAATTCAATAGTCCACAGTTTTGTCGAATGGATGGTTACCCACATACAGTTTCACTTGGCAGCAGTTCACATTTTGTTTTGTTTTTTGTTTTTTTTTTTGCTCCTTGTTCTAAGATTTGTGAGGCAAAGTGAACCTTTTTGCAAATGGAAGCCACTTTTGCAACCCTCACTGTTCTCAGATAGCCTTTCTCAACACTCGGAGCTTCGCAAATAACCCAACTAAGGATATTTATGACCAACTAAGGATGCTGACACTGACACATCTGTTACATTGTGCAAAATGCCAGCCACAAAACGGCACAAAACAATAAGCCTTTTCCCCCCCTTTTTTTTTGTAAGTGGTCAAGTTGATATACTGGTCTTCCTTTTAAGAGATATGATAAAATTTTGCAAGATTTTCTCACTGTCATTGGACAGACGCTAAGGGATGAAAAAATAACCCAGACTGTCCAATGGTATAAACTGCCACTCTACAGTGAACTAACGCAATCTCTAGGCACTGAACTACTACACAGACAGACACTGTTACCTGACACACACAGTTGTACAGCGTTCTGAGAGCCATGCGACCGTAGGGTGTGTCAAAGTTGAACTCCTGAAGGTCAGCACCTGTGGCCGCACGTCGTCTCCCTTTGTCAAGGCCCCTGACAAAGAATGATAATCACAGTACAGGATGTGGAATCTCTCATAAAATGACTTGCAACAATCTTTAAGCTCTGGACAGCCAAACTTTCCTAAACGTACGCTGATACTTTAAGAACATCCATACTTTGTATGACTTTACAGAGGTCATTGCTTCACATGAATGAACATTTAATACTGTCCCATGTGAAACATGACCAGACAAGCATAGAAATTTGTTGACTCAATCTGTCTACTCCGTCCCATCACCAGGAGACTAGAGTCTCTCAATGACAAGCTTACCAGTTTGGTAACAGACACAGAGCTAAAGATATCTTACACAGGAACATCTTGAAGGGGAGCTCAACTTGGTATTTACGCTAAATACGCTTTACAAGTCGAGTCCTTATCCCGTTGATGCATGGTGATAGGTTTTGCCCTTTTTCACAATGACTGATAACACAAAGGAAAAGAAAATCATGGCCTGTATGCGAAATAAATTTAAGACTCATTACTACTTCCTGCTGTAACCTTCTGACCTAATGTGCATGAGTATTTGTCTCAGCAACAATCCATGCAGGTTTTGCACAAGTTCAGGAGTGAACTGATCTCACCCCACCAAATAACATCAAACAATTTGCTTCAACTGCTGATGATTTGGCTTCTTTTCTCAAAGACTCTTCGATTCTCTCCCACAAGTGTTCAACTATGTTCAAGCACACAAACTGTGCAGGAAAAGTGATTCTGCTGATTTTTATTCACATTATTATTTAGTTTTAGGGACTGGTATGCAGTGACTATTAAACCTCAATATCCGAAAGTCTTGACATCTTGATACCCATGGTTTTTATCAGGAAAATAATGGGCTATGGCTGACCACAGATGTTCATCTATGTATTTTTCTCAAGAATCTGTTCCAGTTCACCTCTATAAATGTCACACCAGTCATTTTTTGAGTGCGTGTGTTTTTTGTGTTCTTTTGCTGTTAGCTTCCCACACAGACATTCTCTTCTTTGATGCCTTTCAGTAAACTCTGAGCTTGTGTTGAACACACTGCACAATACAGTAGCAAATAGGTAAATCTTGTCCAAGGTAAAAGACAAGTAATTTCTGTCAAGTTCTTCTGTCATTTTTTCAAGGCAACCTTCAACATGTGCATCTCGTATCCCTTTGCTAGCTATACTGGTCTGCTGTCTTGATATATATGTTCCACTGAATGCAAGATCACAAACCATTCATACCTGAACTAACTGTAGTCTCACAACTCATAAACACATCTGCAATTTGTTTCCAACTGTAGCTATCATCATACACATCTATGATCAGCTGTCTGGCCTCATTGCTTATGTTTTGTTTTTTTCCTGTACTCAAACGTTTTCAAAACAGCTTGATTAACAGTCTAATTCATGAAATAAGAGATTTTCATGTCTATCAGTATTGGTCTCACACTGACATTTTAATATATCTCATAATTCATGAAACTGAATACATTAATGTAGTAGTATTTATGTTACATTATACGAGTGTGGTAGTACTGCATGCATATATATGACATGGCAGAAACATGTATACCATCTCTCTGGGCAGCAACAGACTTTCAACGAAACTCTCACCCTGACACCTGGGACTATAGATTTTGACTTGATCAACATGCAGCACTTTCATTTCTCTTTACTTTGCACGAGACCACACTGCTGGTGTAAGGAAAAAAAGCTGTACAGAATACTTGGCTAATTCCAAGCACTGGCTATCAACGTTCTTCTTCCGGCAATATTTTTCAACCCACACAATTTAGCCTTCATGGAAAAAAGTGCAGAATAAAATTTTTGGACAGGATAGAATCAGTTCAGTTCAGTCCCATCCACGAGGCTTGTGTGCGGACTAGTGCACATACATTACACCACATCTGTTAAACTAAGAAGACACAATGCCCAGAGGTTACAGTTAAAGACTGTTAAAAGCGAATGATTAAGTGAGTACAGACAGCGTAGGTTACAGGGGCTCAAGGACAAGACTAAGCTGACATCGGAAATACGCATTTACCCAACATGCTGGTCATGCCTCGAGAATGAGATAAGCTTCCTGAAATGCTGCAGAGACTTACCCAGAGACTGGAGCCGACGAGCCACAGCAGCAGCGAAGCGTCTCTCTCCTCCCAGGTCTGTTGTCAGCAACTTGTACAGAGGGCCACTGAAAAGAAAGAGTTTCAACCCAAGTCAGACTTCCACCCAACAAACTGTGGTCTGCGGAATCCATCCCAATTCCTTCTCTTAAAACAACCTGCCAAGGTCTTTAAAAAAAAAAAAAAAAAATCAGAATGTGGCATTTTGACATTTTGGGAACAACAGTCCAAATTCAGGTATAGCATTCATGTGTGACGCCACACAGTCAAACTCTAAAGCAGCTTCAGTTGCACTTTGCTTCATAAACAACTTAATGATGGACTAGGACTGAAGAAATCTCGCTAGTTATCCCATGATTTTGATTTGATCTACACACAAAAGAGCCCACAATGCAACAAAACGTCGGAGGCAAAGCCGTGATGCAATTTCAGTTATTCTGACAGAGTCCATTGCAATTTGCCATAGGAAGTGGAGCAGTTGAGAACTGGCAAAGAGGCCCAAAGACAGAGAAAAATAGTATTATTAGATATCGACTCGTGGCAAAAGGCGTGAAAGAGAAGAGGACAAAGGGGTGATGAAATGAAGGATGTCAGATGAACAAGTGGAATGCTTTGTTTTGGAAGGCCCACATCAAATAATGTGTGAAAAGACAAGACAATGTTGTGACTGGTTTTCGAGTAAATTGAAATCATGCTGCATTTCATGAAGTATGACAGACATCAGCGATTACAACACAACCATCTGTTTTTGTCGCATTTTACTATTGAAGCTCTAGAAAACAATGCACTTTATGTAGATAATAACAATGTTTTTATGAGCAAAACCCAAAAATAATGGTGCCAATCAATGATACAGGTATTACAGGGTCATTTGTTGCGATCGTTGATGTGCGTCATAACATTTTTTTAACTTTTAACTGAACAAACAATTTCCACTCAAGACCAACAGAAAATGCTCTCATCCAATGAACAAACATGCAAACAACTATTTTCTATCATGTAAATGTTTACTTTCCAATACAGCTGCTGTCTTTTGCAGGCAAATGAAAAATATGACAAACATCAGTTTACACAAATCACAATAAAAATATGTTCAAAAGAATAATAAGATTCAACATACAGCAATGTTACCCTGGACTGTTGCTTAACTGCAGCGTTAAACCCCCAGTCATGGAAAAGTGTATTCAAAAACAAACTTTGCTTGGTGTAATATGGTGCAATTTTGCCTGCATGTGTGCATGCACACTCATGCACTGAAGACAGAGCTTGAGAGCAAAACAGAGAAACATAAGTAACGGCTTTTGTTTGTTTGTTCGTTTTTTTTTTTTTTACAGTAATAGACATTTTACATTTTTAGTGGGTAGATCTCTCAACCTTTTCCAACAGGATATAAGGTACAAGTTTTTAATCATACAACAAAAACTGGGCGCAACCCTACAACTTTAATGCTAGAGTCCAACCACATACACCTTTTCAAAATAAAAACTGAGACAAGGTATAACAACTGTGTATTGTTCAAGTTAGTAATCAAAGGGGTGGGGGTGGGGGTGGGGAGGGAACACACACACACACCATTTCCCATCAAACCTAGTACATGCACACGCACAAAATTAAAACATCCCTTCAGTACAGCCTACCCCTCTCCTAATAGAATAAAGTATGTGGGTATTTGAACCTGAAAATCAATTATGTCAACTTTAGCAAAGATGACTTTGGATTATCAAATGATTAAACCAAAGAACCTATGGAAGAACCAACTGGAGGAAAAGTCAGGTAAGCCTACTCAGCTAATGGAGAACAATTTGCATCTGTGTGATGAAGCATTTTCATCCATTTTAAGCTTCACGTCTCTTTTAAAGGCCTGAACTGGTTCCCATGAAAACTCAAGACGTGCTGGAAATGAAAAGAGCTGTGTACCTTTCCTCTGTTCATAAACGAAACACATGCCATTTGGCAAACTTCATCAGTCTCCTGCACCACAGCCAAGTACTCCTTCTTGTGCCACTCCACCATGTAAAAGGTTCCAATTTTGGGAGCATTTTCTTGTACAGCTCTAGCAAGAACCACTGACACAAAATGATTGGGCACCCAGTGCTCTGCTTGCTGGTCTGTTCTCGTTGAGGACCACATGACGACGACCAATTTCCTGTCTGACCTGCAATTGGGAGGTCTGATGACCCTGTTGCAGTGCACTCTGAACAGCTCCCACCCAAGGTTTGGAAAAACTGACAAGATAGGGCATCCGACTGCATAGGCTGCCCCAAAGAAAACCCACAACCCTGAGTATGTGGCATCTTGCACACACATGAAAATTTCTTGCTCCAAAGCCCTATGGGGACAGGTTTGGTGCAGCTGATGTCAGTATAGCCACATCAATGACACTTTCTGGAGCGACAAGGTCATGTTTTCCGCACCACTTGCTGCCATCCAGAAAAATATCAGGGTTTAAAGCCATTGCCATGGCAGTCCTACACTTGAGTTCTTCTTCATGATGGTTCTCTGTGTGAAAGAGCAAAAGACTCAGTGGTCTAAAAAAGCAATTTCCATCTCCTACTACAGTCAAAGGAAAACACACTGCTGCTGAAAACTGGGATCCGAGAGAGAGAGAGAGCATCTGTGTCTACATCATGTTCAGCAACAGACAATGTGGAAGGGAAGTGTGAAGTTCTCGACGGAATCTTTGAGCCTTCCAGCGGTCTCTTGGATTTCTTGTAAGTTTCTGCATTTCCGAAGACCTGCAGCAACAGAATGAAAAAATGAAATCCTGTCAACACCCTAACAGATGTCAGCATTTCCAGTCCTGGATTCTGTGCTATCTGACTGAAAACCTGGATTTTGCTCAACAGACCTTCCCCATCACCAGAGACCGAACGGGCAGGCAAAGGTACAGTGATTAATTTCATTTGCTCAACAGGCTTGTGGCCATCACCAGATATCCAGGGACAGTTTTGATCATGCTGGAATCTATGACCTCTCTTCCAACTTCTTTTTCATCCACAAGGAAAAACTTATGAACTTTGTGAACACATGATTCTGTGCCCTCTGAGCAGCTCGTGATTTTTGGGCAGTGTTCAAACATATCATGTGCTCCTTTGATAGAGACCCTCCTGGAAGCAATGTCTCTTGTGGCATTTCGCTTCACTGCACCTCCACACCAATCAGAATCATTTTTACCGTGGCGAGAGCCAAGAAAAAACTTTTTCAACTGATGTGATGTGGATTGTGAACCATATATTTGGGTCTGTGAGAAGAAAAAGAAGGGCAGCTTTGATTTGAATTGTGCTGCACATCCACCACTGACAAGGATGATCTTTTCCATCTTTCTCAGTTGGGAAATGTAGTAGAGAGCCTTGTTGATGAATGTCTGTGAAGTATATGCATCATGACGACGCAGATCAGCAGACAAAAAAACAAGACAATCACGTCGGAGTTCTGTGCATGATGCACACCTTGTGTGAACAACCACAGGAAATAGTGTCACCTGTTTATATGACCAGTGGGCACTATGGGGCTGGTCTTGGAATTTACAAAGAAAATTCTCTGCGAAATCCATAGTGGCAATGGCCCAGTTCTCTGGAAGTTTTTTTTTTTTCCTCAACTCCCGGAGCTGATCTCTCTGGCATTCAGCATTCAACCTATGTCTGGCAAGAGGACCCAGTTCGCTCATCAACTCTTTCACACATTCATACACACTTCCACTCTTGCTCACTTTCTCCATTCTCGATTTGTTCTCCACTTTCACCGTCTCCCACTTTCCCCATCTGATCATCTCAGCCAGCTGAGACCCAATTCATTTTCAAGCTTGGCCCTGACTCTGTCCACTCCACAATCCAGACACTGCCTGTCAATACAATCAATTCTGGGAAGACTGCCCTCATACGCACACACGCTTTCTTCTAACAGTTGTTGACATATGGTTATTGATTTGCCCTGATGCATGCTGGAGTGTGCTGTCTGCACCCCTTCTTAACAGACTTTCATGGCATGTGAGGCCGAGGATTCCTTTCACAGGCAAGGGCTGTGGCAGGGGACATCCAGCTTTTAGTGTACAGGGGTGGGGGAGATTGGAGGTTGAGGTTCTGTTCGTTCAAGATGAAGGCAAAGGCAGCATAATATGACCAGGGTCGGAGTTGATCAATTAGTCAAACATACATCAACCTGGGTTTGCAACAGGTTTGTGAAAGCCACAGTTAGAGGTGGTAGAAATGTGACCTATTCTACAACATGGTGTTGACATATGTCCTGTGAACAAGAATTAGAAAGTAGCTCACTGAAAGACTTGATTTTTCAACCAGCCTAAAATTAGCACAGGATCAGGGGTCAACTCAGCCCATGATAGGAGAACTTACATCCATGAGCCCAGATCTAAAATAAAAGAAATGCAAAAAAAAAAAAAAAAAAAAAGAAATTCAAGTTTATAATTTTCGAAAGAAAGGGGGGAAAAATCCTAAGGCAGAAGAGCAGCCGCTAGCAGAATTCTCTTTTGATGTTGTGGGTCTTGGCGTTTAACTGGTGCAATAAAGCATGACAACTGAAAAAGGCGTGGCACTCAGCCGAAAGAACAATATGTAAAAAGACGAAGACTGATCAAATTGCTTTCTGCCAGATGAACAAAAAAGTAGTAGTAGTCACTACTCTATCGATGGTAACAGCTTGAGCATTTACGATGGAAAAGCGGATTCAGACAGCTATAAACATGGCAGTCTCTCACATTTAATGCTGGCCAACAGATGAAAAGAGAAGTGAACACAACTCGGCACAGCAAGGAAGGATTAGTGCCGACTGGCCTGGGCTGGCAGTCTCACGGGTGGTAGCAGTAGTGCATCAGCCACAAACTGGCCAGACGCAGCATGCACACTGACCACAGCTAGTATCAATTTGACATGGAATAATCATAACACTGTGCATTACATTTTAACTAATCATTAAAATTACATTCATTGGCTACTGGAAATTGTACAAGCAAAGCAAAATGATTTCATCTATTCAAAAACAGCATTGGATTTTAAAATTAACTATACTGTGCAATCGAACGAACAAATAAAAATCGTTTTAATCCCATGCTTCAGCTCCCTTGCCAATCAAGTCTTGTCCGACTGACCTGGACTGGTTGGAGCGGTGGGATCGTCCTAACTGCTGCACCGCTTTGTCAGCACTCCAGGGCAACTCTATCGTTATGTGGACACGCCGCCTCTTGTTTCCCACACGCTCATCAGCATGCAGTGAAATGCCTGTCACACACAGCACCACATAACCACATTGGAATTCCACAATCAATCATATCAAAATCCTGTTCAAGACCAAAAACAAGAAAAGAAAAGACACCCCACATTCCGTAACAGTGAACCATAATAATATTCAAGAATCACTAGCATTCTACTATTAAATCTAGAACAAAAGACAGACCACACAAAAACATTTTCTTTGATAATAAAAAACAATGGTATTTAAAAAAAAAAAAAAAAAAAAAAAAAAAAAAAACCACCCTTATGATGAATTGCAACATATTCCTCCCTCCTTATGAAGTGCACTTTATTCAAGAGGCGATGGCTTATTTCTGTATTCAAAAGTTCTGCTTGTATGTCACTGTGTGTGTTCAAAGCATTTGTCCACTTCTGCTTTTTTTTTTCTTCTCAACTGTTACTTAGAACATGATTATGACTGATCCAGTCAAACTGTGTCATAAAAAAAAAAAAAGAAGGAAAAAGGATGCTATTGGCTCTTCTCAATGTAAATTATCTTTTATTCATAAAGCTGTGACACCTGACTGCAGTTGAAATACTGATAAAACAAATAACAGGGTGACGGGTACAAACAACAACAAAAGACAAAGCAATCAATAACCTGTGCTTGCTGCATCAGAAATGATGGCCACCAGTTTTTTGCCAGCCATGAACAAGTTTCTCTGAAACAAACCAAAGGCACCTAAATCAAAAATGTCTCTCATTACAAATATTTCTGGGAAAAGCTTTTAGTACACTGTTACTAATCTAGCAAAATGTCAAATAAAATTTACCTTAAAAGTTCAGATTTTTTTTCTTTTTTGTTTTTCTTCTGATATCTGATTTCTACCTCTTAAGTGTCAGTTTTTGAAATGCTTGTCAGCTTTTTCTATTATTCTAGTCTGAAGATTTTTAAGAGAGTTGTTCTTTTAACTGAAATTTGTCACTACATATAAAGCAATACAGTTGCCAGCAAGTCCTTTTTAATATTTCTTGGTCTGTGCTATCAAATGCTGTGTTTGTGTTATATTAAATGTGCATGCACGCAGATGTGTGGCTGTGCAAATGTGTGTATTTAAACGAGCAGATTTAATTGTGAAATCTGATGTTGGTTTAAGCTTGCTTTAACGTGTTTTCTCATTGTTTTCACCATTTTACTTCTTATTAGTACCATAACATCACAGACTTTATCACTGTCATTTCTCCTGTGTGATACATGTTTCTGACTCAGAAACAGAGCAAAAAAGGCGATGCGACATTTAGAAGATGCACTGTCACCAGAACAGCAACCCAACTTCCACAGGGAGAAATTGGATCAGGAAAAAAAATCATGCACTGAAACGTACAATAATGGCTTCTTCCCTTCAAAGACAAGCTTTTCTGAAACATTTCGGTCTTCATTAAAACTCACATTTTCAACCCCTGCATACTGTGCCTAACATCACTGTCAATAGTGCGACACTCGCTGTGGTGTCAAAATTCACCTACCCTGGCAGCACACTGTCCCAGAACGTCAGCAACGATGATGAAGTGAGCATCAGAATAGCAAACGCAAGTGCAGAGTTTGGCCGACTGCATGACAAAGTTTGGAATAGAAGAGGCATCAGTGTAGGGACCAAGCTGAAAGTGTACAGATCAATTGTTCTCCAAATACTCCTCTACGCATGTGAAACATGGTCAGTGTACCAGCTGCATGGCAAGAAGCTGAATCACTTCCACACTGGCCTGCCTCAGAAGACTATCAAACATAAAATGGCAGGACAAAATCCCAGACACAGAGTGCTGGACCAAGCAGGCCCGTCAAGCATCCACACCATCCTGATGCTGTCTCGGCTTCGATGGACAGGTCATGTTGCTCGCAGGCCAGGCCACTGGCTACCCAAGACACTCTTCTACAAGGAGTGCATTCTCATGGTGGTCAACACAAATGCCTCAACGACACTCTCAAAACATCCTTGAACATTTAACATCAACGACGATACATGGGAATGAACTGCTATGGATCAAGCTAGATGACACTACTCAATCTGCAAAGACGCGAATTTCTGTGAAGAAAGGACAGCACAGCACAACAAAAGACAGGCAAGGAAAAACAGCGCAGCAATCAAGAGGATATCTTCCACATTCCCTGTCCAAGTTGTCGCCGCACATTCCAGGTGCGCATCGGCTTGATCAGCCACCTGTGTATCCACATCTCATCTCATCTTCAACCCCCCCCCCCCCCCCCCCAACTCGAAGATTGCTAACGAGATCCTCATCGACTTGACAGATGGACATCACTGTGGCTTAGAAGATGTAGTTAAGTGTATTTGGATTAATCTACACACAGTGAGGGCCTCCTGGGTGAATTGGATATAAAACTGTTTTTTTTCTTCTGATGAAAACCAACTCCCTTTAAAGATTGGGCTGTCTGAACATTTCCGTCATTGACTAAAGAATCCTGACCTCCAATGAAGACTACTCCCCTTGGGGACTTGTTTATGTGGAACATTTCAATCATTGCATGTAAAAATCTGACCTACAACGAAAAACTACTCCCATTAAAAAGCTCCTTGACACATTATTGTCATTGCCTATTGACCCCTTATCTCCAATAAAGACCCCCCCCCCCCCCACCCCCCCCCCCCTGCTGCTGAATCCTCTAGCATTCTAAGCAAGCCAATACCGAGAAATTCTTTTTTGCATTCAAGCGTTTTCCTGCTTTTTCAGCATATGCAGAACCATAGCACTGTTGAGTCAAAATCAGCACCATTCTTCCATAGGTATAACCTTGGCCTACATGGAAAGCTTCCTTCACAATTGGGCTGTACCAGTCACAGCTTCGTAAGTGATGGAAAATGACCAACAGGGCTGAGTTAACGATAGCTGGCTGCAGCAGGTGTAAATGAAGGTTGTGGTTTTTCCGGTTGTCAGGATGTGGCAAAACACAATGTAAAAAAATGAAAGACTGTCTTTTCTGGAATATTTCTGTCCTCCCTGTAGCACCCTGACCTTGTAATGAACACTAACTTCTTTTAAAACCCCACTTTAAGGATTTCTAGTATCGGGTTGTGCAAAGGTTTCACAACAGACAATACGATACACAGTATATTAGGTATCCCAGGAAATGGGCTGTACAAAGTTTCACAGTAGACGATACAATATACAATGTAAGGTATCCCCTGTTCAAAGTCACCGATACCTCTTTGACATTCAAGTTCTCCAGGGCTGCATGGGCCCCAGTGGTTGATCTCTGTTCATACACAGGTTTGCCGTTAGTCCAGCGCCGAACCATACGACCCTTCCGCCCCGTCATCTCCGCCACGTTGTCTGGCCCACCCAGCTTGTCAATTAGTTCATCCAAGGGGCTGGAAGAATAAACGTAAGACAGGAATAATGAACAGATGATAGATGTATGAAAAATATACCAATAAGGCATAATTTAACTTTGTTGCCACCATGCAAAAACAAAAAAATCAGCTGAGAAATACACATATTCCTGCCAGATTAAGATCAAACCTAACCACAACACCTGGAAAAAAGTTCCTACACCACATTATGAAGTTGAGTCACCCAACCCTAGAATCTCTTTCAGAAGAACAGTGAATCTCCATTAATTGATGCTCTTTTGACTATGACTCTCTCTTCACAAGAACCAAACCTTAAGCGACTGATCTCTTCCACTGTAACACTTGTTTTAGAGTCCCTGTAGCATGACCAGTCAGTCTGCCTCACTTTGCAGACTCCTCTCCACCAGTACTACATTTTGATGACATTCCCTGAACTACAGGTCAGCCAGAGGACAGTGGGCTGCCTTGAAACTTTTGTTCAACGAATTCAAATACTTTTTAGGACAAAATTCAACTTGACTATAGCCCATTAAGAAACGGAGCTTTTGAGGATAACGTGATTTTATTTCATTTCATCCTTTTTTTTTTTTTTTTTTCTAAATTGAGTTGCAAGCTAATTTTCCTACAAAAGTTCGACCAAACTTTATAGTTCCAATAAGGATGCGGGGAAGATGGAAGAGAGTGAGAAGGGACACAACAAACATGTAATGCACCTGTACATTTATTTCAATAAGAAGCCCAGGTTGTGTATACATCACATCTTTTGCTGTCTACATCACAGAAATCAGCACAGTGATCGTGCAGTTCCACCAGCAAGTGCTGAAGTTTTGTCGAGAAGCAAAAGTAGCGGTTTCAGCATGAATTTCACACAAACTATGATCAATATTCAAAACGTAAATACAGAGGATGACAAACATGCATCTCATCGTGACAGTAACCAATTTTTTTGTGTAAGCAAAAACATTTGTAGACTGAATCTGATGAAGTTGATTTCATCAAGATGAACACAACAATTTCATGATCTTCTGTCTTTCAAAGCATGTGACGAATCATCAATTTGGTTGTGAAATTATGGACCAAAGAAGATGGCGTGATTAAACAGAAAAAAAGTGTTGCATTATCAGTTCATAAATGAGCTGAATACTTTTGATTGCCCCCCCCCCCCCCCCCCCCCCAACCCCTCTTTGACAATTTTTTTTTTTCATATTTTGCAGAGCAATACCATATTTCTGTGTTCAATCGACATTTTCATGCTCAAAACGGAAGAAAAAAAATGTCAAGGTGAACAAGACTGCAATTTGAATTGTGCATATTCTTTCTTTCTCCAGAATCTAGGACAAATAACTGGACAAGTGTTCTTTAAAGCTGGGCAAGAAAAAAAAAAAAATGAATGGCACGGTTTTTGAGGTTTTCTGCATAATGGACCAATCAAAGTGCTGTCACTAAATGATCTATATCAGTAACGATGGACAGCGAATTCTGACATTCCTTGTCTACGTGTTGTTGTAATACATCTTTTCAATGTCTGTCCATATCAAACTTTAAAAAGGGTTTTACACATGGGTGCAGAAATCAATGTTTAGAATGAACACTGTGTAGAAAGACAATACACAGAACACATACTATTTGATATTATCAATATAAAAACACACACACACACACACGCAAGAAAATAGAGGAATGACTTACCTGTCAGGTAAATTGATCTGGTCAGCAAAGTCCAGAAGCATCTGCTTGGCTTTTGCACTCCACTCGTCTTCCACCGGCTCTGTGCCAGGGTTTCCAGTCTGTGTATATAATACAGCCCAGTGAGACAATGAGGAAGTCTGACACAGATAATTCGACAATTTTCTTCTGTTTTGATTCATCTTTTTTTTTTTTAATCTTCACGAAGACAAAAACAGCATTTTGTAGTATTTGCTGCGATTTCTGTGACTGATAGTATGGATAAACTTGGTGTGTTCAGACAAAATAATGCATTCAAATGACGTGGAGACATGAAGAGACTCTTAATAGGTACTCCAAACCTTTCTATGATTAAGAGGCAGTGTGCTGTTGACCCACATTCAACTGTGATTTTCTACAAATATTTATTAATAAATCAAGAAATAAAAGTATGCCCTGACAAAACCCGTTATTTATCTTTCATTTCCATACATTGTCTTTTGTATTTTTGGTGGCGAGTGTGTGTAAGCATGTGTTGAAAGTTTGCGCTGTCACAGAGTAGCCGCGAGCGTCGGCTGCCATGCGCGCGTCTCGCTCCGATCACTGCCTTTGGTCGTCTGCTATGCACTCGGTGGCACCGTTAGTAGTTCTAAAAATAGTATGCTAAACAGGAAGAAGAGTCATCCCCGCAGCGTTTCGTGTGTGAAAGTGTAGGCTTTCAACGGAAAATTCAGAGTGAAAAACCGTTTTAAAATGTTTTCATGTAAAATTTCCAGAATAAAACCATGAGCGACATTTATACTTTTACACTCACGCAAATCTTCAGGGTTCAAACTACATTTGAGTAAAAATTTTAACTTTGTCCGTTCAAATGCCGTGCAGCGCAAAGCTACGAAACAAGCCGTGGTGCAGCTTCGACGTCGACTCAAAAACTGAAATGGCGCTAAGTACAAGATGGCATGCAACCCGTAAATACTAAACAGAATCTATCGAATATTGACGAGTCGTCTTCAAACCACGCAGTTCCAGCTATTTTGAATGGCAAGTTGCAACCTTTTCCGACAGTTTTACATCACGATTTAACTATATTACTGTCATGTATTTTGAAGATTACTTTGTTTTTGTTTGACGACCGAAACATCAGACCGGGTAATGGTGGGGTCGTGCTGATGAGAGGAGTAGTATGTGTTAAGTATTTTACACCAAATTAAAATTGCTGCTTAGATTTTATGGACGTGTTACAGGTGTAGTTTGTATGACTTCAAGGTTTATTTTCTGTCGATTTTTTTTAAACCAGATCTTTCCTATTCGAATATCAAATTTTTATTAGGTCACGTGACCGTGCCCAACGACGCTTTTGAGGCCTATGATGAATGAACAGCTGAAACTAGCACAGTTGCAGTAGGAAAACGTACAAAATATTAGATCTAGTTGCAAAGTGAGAGACGACTGCAGGCGGAAATCTAAACCAATCTTTAAAACACATTTGTGAACCGCCAAAAAAAAACGTCGACAAATGAATCATGTGTTTTGTCTTGTGATTCCTTTTGTCCACGTTTTTGGGCGGTTCGCAAACATTTATTTAAGCTTTGTACAGAATATTAATTCTGTGCCTGTATTTCCTTTATTAAATGAATCAAGCAGCGATTCTAAAACACTTGTCTCATGCACTCCACTGTCACTGGCAGTTATGGTGATAATGTGTGTTATGTGTGTGTGTGTGTGTGTGTGAGATTCTGTGTGTGTGTGTGTGTGTGTGTGTGTGTGTGTGTCTGAATAGAATGGATTAGCTATCATCATGATTTATCAATTAATGAACCCTAACTCAATTTATTTATTACTTTTTTTTTCAGGTGCTCCAAACTGTGCAGTTAGTGTCTGCTACAACAAACATTTGTTCTGGTCAACATACACTGTAACAATGGCCAGTTCTACACAAAGTTTCTCTCCATGACTAAGAAAGAGGCAGTGGGCTGTTAACCCACATTTGTCTCCAAATGTGTCCCGTCAGGACTGGGGCCTTGAAGCGTAAGCGCAAAAAGAGTGCTGAGGCCCAATTTGGGACAATTTTTTTAAATTTCAGAAATGGATAGTAGAAATTATATTCTTACCACCAGTATAGCTTATTTTCACGAAATCAATTTTAAAACAGGCTAAAAATGCTATTTTTCCAAACCACCCCACGGCTATTTTCTTCGTTTTACATCAAATCGACCTGTTTTTTAAACTAAAAAAGAAATATCGAACCCTAACAGAACCCCAACACATTGTATACCGTTGGAAAGCTTGCGGCTTGATCTCGCGCGCTGAGTTAACACAAAGGGTTGTTTAGACCAATGGAAATAACTGTAAGGGAAAAACTTGGCGTAAACACATTGAAATTGAGAACCAATCAAAAGGCCGGTTTGAAATTCTGCATAGTTACCTTGCTCATGCACTGCTAAGACCGATTTTTTGATTGGACCCCACGAGTATTTCCGTTGAGTTTACTGAAAGGGTCAACAGAGAAGCGAATCGCTGCGTTGTTGAATTTATCAGTGACTGGAAATATTTACGGAAAAGAAGTGATGCTTGCCAAGAGCTTGTGCAAGACTACTTTACTGCTTCGAATGATGATTTTGAGAGTGATTCAGATAGCAGCGAATGTGAATCAACGGCAGACGAGGTGAACGAATCTATCTCGATCACTGATCAAGAAGGAGAGTTTGAAGAACGGGTCGTCCGAATCGAAAGTAACGAGGCAGCATGCGAACCGATGGATGAAGATGGATGTCAACAGCAACTTCTTCGGCAAGCACAGCAGTTTTCATGTCGGTGCACCCAGATAAAAGTTATACCGAACGAAGGAGAACAGAGACGTGGGTGTATAGGCCAGTTTTCACCAGACGAAATTGTGGCGATTCAGCTTTCTGTTCAGGATTTGGACAGGGGTGAGTAATTTCATTTTGATCTACAGACCTGTTCAAGTCAAGTGTGTGTAGACCTGTGAGTGTGTGTGTGTGTGTGCACGTGTGCGTGTGTGTGTGTGTGTGAGTGAGTGAGTGAGAGGCAACACAGTGTTATCAGCCTGCAAGTATGTGTGTTGATGTGTTTAAAAATTTGTGAACAAAACACATGCATGTATGCATGTGTAAACAGTAAGTAACCTACATGCATGCATGCTAAGTTGTATTTTGTGTGTATAGTTTTTATGACAGTTGTGATAATCCTTTTGATTTTTTTTTTTTTTAAACTAATAACTTATGACAGGGTTGACTTAAAATTGTAAGGCATACATGTGTATAATGTCAGTGAAATGTCCAT
Organism: Conus betulinus; assembly: GCA_016801955.1. Lineage (NCBI taxonomy): Eukaryota > Metazoa > Mollusca > Gastropoda > Neogastropoda > Conidae > Conus > Conus betulinus. The sequence continues at coordinate 1,050,726 of JADBJO010000100.1, read as the reverse complement.
TAGGTTGTTGCATGTCTATATATCACTTTTATTCAGGATGGGGTACTGTATCATGAATAAATGTTGACCTTTCAACAATTTCTAGTTATGAACACATGAAAGCGAAGATGTGTTAATCATGATACTAATAAGTTTCTCATTTTTTCTTCTTCTGTTCTTTTTCCCAGAGGCAAAAGACATGCTGATCCTGGAGTCATCAGTGCGTGCATCAGGATGGGACCAACAACTGAATGCAGCAAGAGAAAAAAACAACAGGCAGAAAGGCAGAAGCCTCGCTCTACAAACTTCTTCATGGGCAGGCAGCTTTGTACCACTGCCTTGAGAAAACTTTCATGGTAAGTATTGCACATTCAAAATTAAACAATCATCAAAATTAAAGAAAACATGAATACACAGAAATATTTAGTAACCAAATTAGTAACCACCTACACAATTAATGTTCTGTTCTTTTTTTTGTTTTTTTTTTTTTTTTTTCATGCTTTTCTGTCTTTGCAAAATGCAACTGACATTTGTACCACATAAACTGATAATTTTCAAAACAATGAAGTTGGTTTGAACAGGAAAGAAATCTCTGAGTGTATCCTATGAACTTCTTTCTCATTCTCTTTCATGGTTTTCAAATAATGTCAGTTATATCTTCAATTATATATCATTTAACATTGTTGTGGTTACTTTTATTTTTATTTCTCAGATAGAATCAACAGGCCTAAGTTTTTGTCATGATCAGACTAAAATAAGGATTGACAATTAGCTTTGTATACATGTAGTTGCCTTGTCAATAAATACTGTTTGAATCACCCTCAAATCCAACAAATTTTGATCCCAGCAACAGGTTTGAATCCATTTGTTTTGTTGCATCTATGACATTTCACAATGATTTGGGGGTGGGGGGGGGCTGTTGTACAGTATCAGCAAGGACAAGCTGCAAAAGCTTCTTAGCCATTACAAGGAGAATGGTCTTGCGCCGAGGAAACTTAAGTGTGGAGGAAGAAAATCCAACACTGCTTCCTTGACCCTTGCTGACACGGATCATGTGAAGAGTTTCATTCTGCACTACGCCGAGGACCATGCTGTCAGCCTGCCTGGAAGGGTACCTGGCTTTAAGCGAGACGACATAAAGCTGCTACCTTCCAGCCACACCAAAAGCCGTGTCTACCGAACGTATGCTGAAAGTGTCGACAGAGCAGGTAATATTTTAGCGCTGTAAAACTGTTATTTTCTTGCGTTACTATACTCTCTCTCTCTCTCTCTCTCACACACACACACACACACACACACATACACACACACACACACACACACACATGCAGAGAAACACATACACATGGGTACACACTACACAGTAAAGATCATGCTGTATTTTTAGCCCCCTTGAGCACATTTAAGAGCACATCTTAAGTCTGCATCTGTGATTGATTAGCAAGTGGTGAGTTATGTTGAGGAGGAGAGGGTATTATGTGAGTGGGAGACAGGGCGGTTAGGAAAGGAATAGTTAAGTCACAAGGGTGTATGTAGTCCCCGAGTAAAAGTGACATAGATTTTTTCTTTTCTGTTTTTCTTTTCTATTTTGGTTTTATAAGAACTGAAGAACAAACAGATTTTAGGACACTTTTCAAATATTCCAGATTTATGTTGTAAACTTTTTTTTTTGCCCCCTCACTGCTCAAGGTCTCTACAGGTTGGTGTTGCTGTTAAGAATTGATATCTGATTTGATCGGGGAAAATAGCAACAGATCATTGTTGCGTGATATATACATTTTACTTGTATGTGATTACAAGGCTGCTGCATATTTTCAGGATTCAGAAAAGTTGCTGCCTCAACATTCAGGACACTCTGGCTGCAGCTGTGCCCCTATGTGGTTGTAGCTCGCCCAATGACTGATTTGTGCTGGAAATGCCAAAAAAAACAACACACAGATCTTCCGCAGTGCCAACTTGACTTTTGAAGAGAAGAGCGAGCTGGTTCAAGAGCAACAAGCACATCTAAGTCAAGTGGATGCTGAGCGGCAATTTTATAAGATGCTTGTTGAAGAAAGCAAGATGGCTGCAGCTCAGTTTGGCATCACAAGGCTACACCGAAGTCCTCCCAACACCATAGATATGGCAATGCATTATTCTTTTGATTATGCCCAACAAGTGCATTACCCAAGTGATGCTGCACAACCTGGCCCGATATACTTTCTGACCCCTCGGAAATGTGGCATTTTTGGAGTGTGTTGTGAGGGCCTTGCCACAGCAAGTAAATTATCTGGTGGATGAAGCAGTTTGCGTCGTCAGTAAGGGTTCAAACAGTGTTGTCAGCTACCTCCACCACTTCTTCAGTAGCTACGGTATGGGGGAAAAATCTGTGCACCCTCCATTGTGAACAACTGTGCGGGCCAAAAACAAGAACCGTTTTGTCTTGTGGTACTTTTGTTGGCGGGTGATGAAGGGCTTGCACACAAATGTCACATTAAATTTCATGCCCCCAGGTCACACAAAATTTGCGCCAGACTGGTGCTTTGGTTTGCTGAAACGTTGTTTCCGGAAATCTGATGTACACTGCTTAGATGACTTGTGTGATGTGGTGAAGGAGAGTACGCAGTTTCTGGAATCAACATTCCGCAACTTGTGGGCCATGAAGATGGAGCAGTGGTGCCTACATATGACTGGCAGGAATTTCTCAGCCCGGCCTTCAAGCCCCTTCAAGGCATCAAGAAGCTGCACCACTTCCGCTTTTCAGCCAGGCACCCTGGTCGACTGTTCTACAGGGAGTCCCTGGCAGATGTGGAAAGCAGCTTCGACATGACCACTTTGAGGGCCTTCCAAAATCTGCCAGCCATGCCACAGGAACTGCGGTCGTTAGGGCTGAACCAAACTCGCAAACAGTACCTCTTCCAACATATCAGAGAGTTTGTGCGAGAAGACAAACGAGATGTTGTGTGCCCAGACCCAGGAAATTAATTCGGTTTTGTGTTAGTGCTGCAAGAGTGACTGTGTTCATCATTTCCTGCTGGAATATGAATTTTACTGTGGTTGAATTCTGTGCCAGTGGATGTGTGATAGGACACTTTCCAATAAAGCAGTGTGTCAGCTGAGGACTGCCTTATTTTCAATGCCATACAACCTTGTCGGAGCTGCTTGGAGGTCGGTTGACTGCATGTTTTTTCATATTTTGCTTTAAATTTTATTTTCAATCTTAAGATATCATCAGTATTCAATTTTAAAACATTATTAAAGTGCTAAAGAATGTAATTTCACATCTTGATGACATCAAGTTAGTGAAAGCTGGGCTGGCAAGAGGACGGTTGTGCTTTCTCAGATGTCTCATTCTCTGTAGACATGCTGCTATTTTGTAATAATTACATCACAAAATAAACAATTTCTGTTCAGGTTTGCTATTAATTACTTGTTTTAATGGATTAATCATTAGTAAGATTCTCAGATTGAGAACAAAGTTTCACCATGTGTACTTCATCAGCAATTTCTGCATGCATCTAAAAGAATTTTCAAAATGTGTAATATGTTTGTTTTCACCAATACAAACTAGGTATTTCTTGTGGAAATAAAGTTAGAATAATGATTAACTCACAAAGTTTGAGTTTATTGTGTACAACTCTTAAAAGTTGCTGGTCCAGTTTTAGCAAAATTACTATAAAACAAAACTTTTAAAAAACAAATTTTCAGGTTATCATCACCACCTAAACTGGCTTTTTAATCAACATTTTCCCATCCATGAGTTTTTTTTTTACGGAAAATAAATTCATAATAGGATGAACCTAAGCTGGTTTCAACTATAAGCAAAGTTACAACATGTTTGAACCTGGTTGCTATGCAAAATTTGAAGTCAAAAGGGTTGAAACTTTAAAGCCAATTTTCTCAAAACTAGTCTGTCGACACCACCGTATTTCAAAAGGGCATAACTTTTTTATTTCTTAGGCTAGAGTAACAATTTTTACACCAAATGAAAGAGAATTAAATTACCTTTCCAATGATATACATATCTCTATACCCCAAAATTTCAACTTAACCCTGGTTTTGTCATGACGGGTCACAAATGTTTGAAAATTAATCAAAAAATGAAAATACGTCAGACAAAATCTGTTATTCATCTTTCATTTCCATACACTGCCTTTTGTACTTTTGATGGTGATTGTGTGTCAGCGTGTGTTTGAAAGTTGGTGTGCTGTTTACTGATTAGCTGCGAGCTCAGTTCAGTTCAGTTCAGCGGTTTATTTAATGTCTTTTCATCGCCAGACGATATTAGACACTGTGATATTTATTTTTTTAAAAAAAATAAATTAAAAAAAAAAAAAAAAAAAAAAAAAAAAAAAAAAAAAAAAACCTCCACTCTTAACTTATCATCCACATTAGTACTTTCAAACCCACATCCGATATAAGCGTACTGACATGAGTGAAATACCCTAGCGGTACACAAAATTGTTGATCTTTATAAAAGTTTTGCAACCTGTGACTGCGAAATAAACCATAGCAATTTCAGCAACATATGAACCATATAAGACAGTATTGACATTATCAAAGCTATTCATCTGAATACCTTTCTCCTCATAGAGTGGGGTCAACACTGAGCATTCAAACAAAGATGATGATGTACAGAAATGTTTTCTCTGCATACACAAGAAACACCATGAGAATATTTAGTGTTCCAAGTATTCAGCCTTAATTTATGAATTAATCTAACAATGGTCTTGGGCACGATGGTAAAGTAGCCATTTTTTGACTAGAATTCCGCTTATGCATGCATTTTTCCATAATTTGGATTAGTTCACAAGAGGATAGATCTAAGGAATTGTTCAGCTGATTTTCCGTCTTTCTATTTGCTCCTTCTTTTGCAAGACTTTTAGCTGCGAGCCTTGGCCAGCATATGCACATCTCACTCCTATCCCTTCCTTTGGTTTTCTACACTGTGCTCGTCCGGATATTTATCAATTCTAAAATATATGCCAATTAGAAAGAGGAGCAATTCTTCAGGCTTTCAACTACATTTAAGTAAACCTTTAAGTCTGTCCATTCAGTTCCTGCTGGCAAGGGGGTATGGGCCAGGGTAAAAACTCAAGGGATGAGTGTATTTATTTTGTAATGGCATTGTTATATTCAGTATTTCTTGGCAAACATATCTATAAGTTTCACTAATATATGGAAAGCATAGGCACTGGAGAATTAGGGTGAGGGGAGGAAAGGGGGTAGGAGAAAGCCAGGAGGGGATGGGGGGGAGGTAGGCAAAGTTTCTTGCTTTTTAATATTCTGAGCATTACTTTTGGTACAAATGTCAATCATATGTTTTCATAAGATCATGCCAAGCAGAGATATTTAATTTGTATACGTAATGTTTATATGGCACACACAAGAAGTTAGGTAAAAGGGTGGGGGTGGGGGTGGGGTGAAGGTGGTATGGGGGTGTACAATTGTGCTGACATGCTTAAATGTCTTCTTATTGGATAGATCTTGTAATCCTGATCATTTTGATATAAGTTACATGCTTGTATGTCAATTGAAAGCAGGGATGTGTCATTTTATAACTTGTTTTGGTTGCCGATATGGAAGGAAAAAAAAGTCAAAATGAAGGTTTTGGTATTTTTAGGAGTGTGGTAGTCGGACTCTGCAAGAGCCTCAGGCCTGAAAAAAATTCAGTGTATATTACAAGTAGTTGACATCAATCACCCATAGTTTCAGACATGTCACTTGCCAAATGACCGAGTTACAGGCCTCCAAACATGGACCTTAAAGGGAATTCCGACTGTCGTAAAAAAGTTAAATATTTAAAAAATCATAACTTCGCTCCTAATTAAGCTACAGCTATAATTTTACATAATTTTCATAGTTTTAGTTGTTCTATAACCTTGACCTACTGAAAACAACAGTCAAAAACATTTTAAAAATCACTTTGGAGTACCTACTCTTAAGTTAAAAAATGTTATGTTTCACTCTACAGGAAACATGGCGCTTCTGCCATAGTATGCACAGGCTCCACTCTGTGATGACTTTCTCCTCAAACTCTGTGTACACCTCATTTTATCAAATACTGTTCATATAATAATTGGAGTAGCATTTTCCGAAAGTTCATACATCCATTTCTACCTACCTCACTTTGCTTGATATCTAGTTGCTTTTCTCTTTCTTTTGATGGCCCCAAATCATGTTGCTTGACAGGTCAGCCAGAACAAAGAATGCTGTGACTCAGTAGTCACTCTATGAAATTTGCCAGTTAGCATAGCAATTAGTTCCTTTCCACCATGATGACAGATGTGTAATTCAGGTTCTAAAATAATGAGAAAGGCAACACAGTGAAAGTACAAACAACACTCACATAAACATACACAAACACATAAGTACACAAACACATATACACATGTGTGTCTGTGAGCACACATAAATACCACACCAAGCAAATCTTGATCAGCAGGTAAATAGTATATACCCTTGTGAGTGGGAATGTTGCCTCGGACAAAACTCCTGATGATCTCACGGCAGACGGAGATGAACTTGTTCGGCCCATCCAGACCATGAAGTATCAAGTCTGTGTCCAAAGCCGACTGGTAAACACAAAGAGTCTGGGGTGACTGACTGAACACCCATTTGATGACTGGATCATCGTCAAATCAACCATCTTTGTCATCATCCTCATATAAGTCATAATGACCTATTCTGACACATTCCTTACACACACGCGCATGCATACAGGCACACTAAATGACACACACACACATATATACACACAAATCTTAAACTATAATGTCATTCCTGTAAATATTTTGAAAACATGCAGCTATAATCAAGTGTACTGGCTCACAGAACACATAAATTCACTCAAATGGTTGTTTCCAATTCAGATTCCTTTTAGTTCACTGAGAAATGAGCACCAGCTCAGATACTTGATTGACATGAAGTGCCATGTCCGATATGACAGACACTGAGTGTCAAGTCAAATATCTAAACGTCGTCAAGTGCCCGATCAGGTATTTCACCAACACTGAGTGCGGATCAGATGTCTGACTGACACACAGTACCAAGTCAAATAACTGAATGACACGGAGTGCCAGGTCATATATTTGATGGATATTGAGAGCCAAGTAAGATAACTGACTGAAAATAAGTTCCAGACCAGATATTTGATTGACAGTGTACAACAGCTGAGATACTGGACACTCTGAAACACCATACCCCTAACTGCTTTCACATAGCTAAGACTTTTGTTTTTTAAATAAGAAAATAAACCTGATCATTACCCCAGCCCAGTTCAACAACAGCATCACATACTGGTGATCAGTCAAAGAAAAAAAAAAAAAGAAAAAAGTGTTCTCAGGCAAGACAATCACTAACAATTTAAATGCAAAAGCCGTATATGCAAAATCCAGACAAGGACTTCGAATGCAACAGACTGGAGGCACTGTAACTACCCGAATCTTTCTTCTTACATACGTATGCTGCAAAATCTGAACTTTTTCCACCCATATTTCAGTGTCTGGTTAACTGACCTCTCCTGTGCTCTGAAGTCCAATGACCACACACTGCCCAGCGTCCAGCGCTGCTTTGGCTTCCTTCACCACAGCGGGCACCTTCAGTCCCATGCTGGGGAGGAAACAGACACAGATTTTATGAATACAGCAACCTGTGTCTGCTTGTATGAAATGAGTTCAGCACAAAGGCAAAGAAGCAAATGTTCACAGCAAAAATTGACTAAGTACAGCAGACTGTGTCGGCTTATATATCAAACAAGTTCATTACAAAGGTACAAATTGTGCGTAACAAAAATTGGCTAAAGACACCAGCAATGCATCACTCAAGATATCCATTTGTATTCCTGTGTGCTGCAGAGTAAAATGCAAACTTTCTGATTGTTTTTTTTTTCCCAAACTGGACAAGACTGTACAGGCTGCCATGGGGTTAAGGCCACTATGTGGAATGACACTTCAGCTAGCTTGTGGGGGGACGTCGGTTTCAATGACCCAGTCAAAATATTCTGTACTGACCATCCTTTGCTGCAGTCGACCGGGCTATAAACAGCATTATCTTACCTAACTTGTTCCATTCCTGTTATCAGATGAAAATACATAAGTTTGTTCCTTAGACAGGACATCTACGTACCCCCAATAAACAGGGTGTTCTGAGATTTCCCTGTCACTAATTTTGTCTTTCACACTGTCGGACATATTACCTATAAAGATCATAAGTTAGACAATCTGGTAAATCTCCTTGAAAATGGATGGAAAACACTCCTTAACCGGCATGTTCAGTCACATCCTTTCAATTCAGTTTGTCAAATCTTTAACCTTTACCAGCCGTGTCAGCCAATACAGCATGACAGGATTTCTCTCCCTTGTGCCGTGTCATGCAAGGCCGGATGACGGACAGACACTACATTCTGCCGTGTCGTCCACTATAGCATGACAGGAACATAAAAAAAATTCGTACACTTTCCAGAAAATGATCCAAAGAAAATAAGCTCTGTAACTAGTCTTGGGGATGTTGGAGCGAGTTGTAGACCATACTTTCAGTGGCCTATTGTGTGACTTGGCTGACCCCAGGAGCTTTGAAATAAAGAAACTGGCGGCACCGATGCGCGGCATGCGGCACGTATTTCCTGTGCCAGAAAAAATGTCGGTCAGGCGAAGGGTGGTAGCGATTTCTGGCACAATGAAGCGTTTGAAATAATATTACAAAGTGGATCTGGTGTTGTGAGGAATGATAGAGAGAGATAGAAAACTTTGAAAGAGAAGAGGAAAAAAGAGAAGGGAAAGTGAATTGTTTGAAGATGCAGCCATCCCTTCGTCTTCTGATTTGGTGTTGTAAAAGAACGGAATAGAATGCAAACAAAGCATTTTTTCTACTTGTCAGACATGTTTTTCAACGTACAGTCGTGTGTACACATTGAAAGTAAATGATTTGAAATTACTATGTTCGATTAGTTGAGTGTTTGTTTTTTTCCTGTGACACCGAACACAAAGACTGTCAGTTGTTGTCTAGCAACCGTAAAATAAATTAAAAAGTGGCCAAATATGTGCATCGGCAGGGAATGAGCGCTATGCACGAGCATGCGGTGGCAGGAATCGTGCCGTCCGTACCGCTCTCGGCTGGATAGTATTAATCTTTCACTCTGGTCAAAAACATCATAGCAAAAATCATGCACTTCATGAACGAGAGTTGCGAAACAATGTAGAAAAGTAATACTAGACAATCTGCTTCTCTACAAATGATAAGAATCGTAGATAAGGATCCGTTCTCACCACAGCTGCTTGAAGAAACGCTGGTGGGCCCCCCAGTATGTTGTCCATACGCGTCCAGTTGGGGTACACGTCCGTGACAAAGCTATATCCAGTGATCGCCTGATTTCACTCCTGTTTACAAGTATGAAAAATTTTTAAAAATGCACTGAACTACACTCAGCAAAATGATGATCAATCATAGGTTATTGACTGTTTATACAGATTTCTGTCTTATGTAAGTTCTTTTACCTTAGTTCAATAACCATGTTAATAAGAGCTGGCAAAATTATTGTTATAACAAATTTGAATTAATATTTGATTTGAAACTCTTTTTTTTTTTCTTTTTAAATACAGAATAATCTATTGTGCTATTAGTAGATTCTATCAACCAATCATTAAAAAATGAAATGATGACCTAAAACATTACAATTGAGCCTAGTTGATTTAGCTGATTTTAGCTTCCACAACAATTAGTTTAGTTTTTTTCTTTTTTTTTAAATCAGTTTTGTTTCCAACTTTAAATATCTGATGGGTCAAAAAAGAAGCTTAATTTCTAACAAAAGTAAACCCTTTATGACTGTAATGCTGGGCGATTCATGCAATGGTACAAGAACTTGATATTCCTCCTCTGGCACCATCATGATTTGATTTTTTTTATATAAAAACGGGGAACATCTTGTAATCCAGTCCACAGTAAACACTGGATGCCCACCAGCTTAAGGTCTGTATTTGTATCATATGCTAAATGTCTGAGCTGCTAGTGGCAATAAACAAGCAAGTTCATAGAAATGAAATGATTTAGCAATGGCTCCATATTTACTGCCAAACACTACCATTATTGAAAAGCATTGCCTGTAAAGATCTCCCATACTGTAACCATTAAGTAACAGAATAAATTCTGCTAAATTCAAACTTTGCCTCCATTGTGGCGTTTTACAGTCTGACAGTTAGTTCCAAGAATTCACAATCACCCTAAAGGTATACAACATGAACAAATGCACTGACCAGAGAGTAGTCGATGCATCGTACACCTTCTGCTGCTCCGGAGTTAAGGGAACCTCTACTGTCATAAACTGAAAATGTAAGATTTAAAAAAGACAGTCACAAATTGAAATGTAGGATTCAAAAAGATGGCCATAAACTGAAATGTAAGATGAAAAAAGACAAACAATAAAACTGCTAGAACAAGTCTGCAAATATGCTAAAACTTGCAGTTTAGCAAGGAACAAGACAAGATGCCAAACTTCTGTGATGATCCCACTTTGGTAAACGTTCAGTGTTTACTACTTCCCTACAAGTCTTGCTGCAGCACTTTGGACAAAATTAAAATGGAAAACACCTGACACAGCCCGACTCAGATCACAATACATTTACCTCCATGTTATGCCAATCTTATCAAATACATGGAGTCAAGCTGTATGCCATGGGAATTGATCAAGCCAGCAACAGCAACTGTCAGTCATTTTCTAAAGTACAAAGTTTAGTTTCAGTTGTACAAATGGGGGGGGGGGGGGGGGGGGGGGGATATTCTGCATATACAGTTTACAGCTGAAATGCTCTTTTTCTCAAAATAATGGCTTGTCAGCAAGATGTATGAGATACATGTTGCATAGGTTAACTTTGGCTTTTGGCTCAACAATAATAGACAATGATTCTCTTCAAAAACAAAAACAAACTAATGAATTCTTACCTGAGACTGCATATATCAAAGAAACCCACTCTTTCAAAACAAAGACCACTAACAGAATTCATCATCTGCACTGATTAAACCTGACTTCAGCCTTTCTCATCCCTCCCATTGCCAGACAAAATACCAACAACCCAAACTCATACTGTCCATTAATCTGACTGGGGCGGGAACAGCTCGGTTGGTACAGCGCCAGACTTGCAACCTTAGGGTTGCGGGTTCGAATTTCCACTGGGCCGTTTCGGTACAGGGGGATTTTTCCCTTGGAGTTAACAATGGTTGTGCCTGCCTTAATGGCAGGATAAAAACCGGTCAAACACAAAAAACTCCACTCCTTTTATTGAGTAGATGGGATTAATCCCTGCCTGTCTATACGGGGAGTGTCTGCTGGAGTATGAGCCTGCGTACGAAAAAAAAAAAAAAATAAAATAAAACGAAAATAATAATAACCTGACCTCAGCTTGCCTGTAACTCAGGCCTCGCGACACATACATCCCCGACGACTTCATTTTCCATGGCCAGCATCTCTGCCACACCTGCGCACACACCTGCGTGTCAGCAAATACACACATGCGAACTTGAACCAACCAAGCATACATATTCGTTCTATAACAAGGGACATCTATTTTCAAACATTCTGTAGATGTTCTGGCTGTTGTTTCCAACATGCTAGTCAGTTTTTTTTTTTTTTTAAAATCTCAGTTCACTTTTTTCCAGATAAAAACATTGAGCAAAAAATATTCTCACACTCCTCACACGGCCTAAAAGGAGAGGTGGAAAAGAAAATTGCAGATGCATACATAGTTCCTTTTGGAAGTGTATCAAAAGATAACATGATTATATGATTACATATGAATGCACGAGTGTAAGAGAAAATAACAGATAGATCACGCCTCAAAACCTGTTGCATGTGTTAGATGTGTCACATCAACAGGAACAGAATGAGCAGCACTGTATTCACAGTAACGTCCAATGACGTTAAGAAGAAAACATACCCAGCCCTTTCTTCTGAACAGTTTCCAGAAACTCCACAAACGATCGGAAGGGAGCACCGTCTCCCCACAGTCCCATTCGCTCCATGAAGGCTGAAAAAAGAAAAACAAACACCACCACCTTTTCACCATTCAGTACTTGGATGCCAGCAAAGAAAAACACGTTTTTATCGACAAAGATAAACATTTCTAAGATTAGAGAATATTTAACTACGATGTACAGCAATTTTACAGTACTGTTGCCCCAAGAGTTTTATAATTCTTTAAGACATGTTTTGTATGAAGCACACTTTACACAACACCTAATCATCCACTATAAGACTGTCCAGCATAGGCATGCACCTTGTCCAACCCTCTTTACCAGACCTCTCATAAGGTACAACATTTTCAAACTCGGGCAGAAAAGACAAGAGTGAAGTCTCACTTCACTGGGAGGGGAGAAAAGTTTGGACATAAAAAGTGCTCTTTCAAATATAATGATCCATAAACAAAGTACAAACATGAAGGGTAAAAGCATATTTTTTTTAAAAAAAAACACACACACACACACATTCACAGGTTCATGAAGAAGACAGTTAAGATGACAGAATACAAAGATGACAGAAAAGAGGACATTTGCAGAAGTTCCAAAAGGCTAAAACAACTACTTATAACTAAAAGAAAACCTCCAACTTCAAAACGCTCTAAATCCATAACTACTAATTATACTATACAAACAAAAATCCAACATAAATGATCACATTGCTGCACAGTATTATTTTATTGTTCACAAAATACTTTGTTAAAAAAATTTTTTTATTACTTCTTTTATCATCATCATCATTACTTCTACATCATAATTCTACATTAACTCAGAACATTTCAGACCACTTAAGCTGTCATCACTTGGAACAGGCGTTGCTGTGAATGTCTCTAGTACATTACCATGTTCTTGACGTCGCTGACACCAGTGGCACTGCAGTACACAACACGGGCCTTGGGCAACAACCTGCAAAGACACCTCTGTCACATTGCCATGTCACCTTGGTCAAAGTCAATTTCAACGCTTTCATTAAAATGTCAGGAAGACTTAAGCAAGAATCTTTTGTTGGTTGCTTTTTCTTTCTCTCCCTCCTCCCCCCTCTTTCACTCTCTTTTTTTCTCCTTGAAGCTTTCATCTACCCAAAATAACATTTTAAATCAATCCAATCAAACAACAGTGTTGATTTAAGGATTTCGGAGAAAAAAAAAAAAAAAAAAAGGCTTCCAACCACCCCTCAAATATTTGCAAAAAAAAAAAAAGGGGGGCAAAAGCCAGGCTCATACTGGCTCCCTTAAAGTGTACTTTAAATGGCTGAAACTGATTTATACTCCTGTACAGCCAAATTTATAGTTCTGCTTTCAGTTGGTAAATGGCTACACAGCCAGTTTAGAGCTGTTTGGGGCTGGCAGGTCTGACAGAGGCTGGATCACCTCATGCCCATGAGGCGGCTTTGACATCTGTAAATTTTCTTTCTGTCATGTAACTCTGTTTACTCTACCTTGCTCAAAATTTCCAGTCATATGTGAGATACTAAAGCATCAGATTATTTCCACTAATCACAAGATCGCTGGGAGTGATTGGTTGAAATGAAAGTTGGGCCAATCACAAATTTCTAGTAAAAAATATTTAGACAAGTACCTGACGCATGCGTAATGTTCATCTAGCTGACAATGCACTCACACTATCATACCTATCTTCACCTACAACTTCCGGCAACAGCCACTCTCTTTTTTTTTTCTTATCATGAGCGCAAAGGGTTGCACCCAGCTTCCATTCATGCATCAAATTAACAAATCTAGACAGATTCTAGTGATCGTATCCTTCAGAATCAACACTGCAACAATATCTAAAGACCACATTATTTTACATTTTAAAAATCCTACCCTAAAACATGAACACAAGAAATAATGAAAATGATATTCCAATCATAGCACACCGTTTTCCCCATCTAGTCTTTCAATCTCTTTGTAGCGCTACCCCTACATCACCCACGCTGGTTGTCCAGTACACAGCCAAAGTGTGACAGGGTTCTGTTGCCACGCTGAGCACTAGCACTGAACTATGAATATCGGCTGCCATGAGGCAACCCACAGAAAGAGACACTGCACTACTGGTCAGTCACTGAAAACATTAACCGACAAATCACAGAGCGAGTATAAGAAGTATCCTGCTTCTAATGATGCTATGTTTATCCAATGTCAATTCCCTGAAGCTGCAAACACCAAAGACCAGGACACAAACTCATTAAAGATATGGATCTGGTGAGGTGATAAAAAGTATGGTCATCATGAAAGCAGGAATACGAAGTCTGGAGAACAGTAGACATTTTTCATGATCAACGAGAACACTGCAGCTGACACTGTGGAGTTCCATTTCGGTTCGAATCGAAATGACACAGCTCTATCAGACAATTTCATACATCAACATCATCCATGCCTGAGGAATACAGACACAGCTCAAAACAAAATGACACAGCTGTACCACACACTTAATTTCATGTATCAACATCTTCCATGCCTGAGGAATACAGACACAGTTCAAAACGAAATGACACAGCTCTGTCATACACTTAATTTCATGCATCACCATCTTCCATGCCTGAGGAATACAGACACAGTTACAAAACGAAATGACACAGCTGTATCATACAACGTATCAACATCTTCCATGCCTGAGGAATACAGACACAGTTCAAAACATGACACAGCTGTACACACTTAATTTCATATATCAACATCTTCCATGCCTGAGGAATACAGACACAGTTCAAAACGAAATGACACAGCTCTATCACACACTTAGTTTCATGTATCAACATCATCCATGTCTGAGGAATACACAGACAACAGCTCAAAACAAAATGACACAGCTGTATCATACACTTCATTTCATACATCAACATCTTCCATGCCTGAGGAATACAGACACAGTTCAAAACGAAATGACACAGCTCTATCACAATCTTAATTTCATACATCAACATCTTCCATGCCCGAGGAATACAGACACAGTTCAAAACGAAATGACACAGCTCTATCACACACTTAATTTCATATATCAACATCTTCCATGCCTGAGGAATACAGACAGTTCAAAACGAAATGACACAGCTCTATCACACATTTAATTTCATATATCAACATCATCCATACCCGAGGAATACAGACAGTTCGAAACGAAATGACACTCTGTATCATACACTTATTTTCATATATCAACATCTTCCATGCCTGTGGAATACACACACAGTTCTGATGAAAAGAAAAGGGCAACAATCTCCAAAACACACCCCGCAAAAAGGATGGAACTGATTTGTGATCCCACTTTCCAAATCTCGGCCCATACCACACTCAGGCTGCATAGAAAAGCCAGCCCTGGCCAAAAAAAAAAACAATCCCATAAACGATTGGGTTTATACCCATGATATCTGTTTGCAGCCCTTGACTCTAGCACTCCACCACAGTGTCGCCTAAAATACACGTCTGAAATTAACTGTGTTACGTAACTGTTAAAGTCCTTCTTTGTGAGCAAAAGACTTACCTTTGAATTTCAGTCACTGCAATGGCCACCTTGGTACTAGCTTGTTCTTTGTTCTGTAGACACAGTAGTTCATACAAAGATTATGCAAAATGACAGCAGTAAAATGATATTAAGATCAGAAGTCAATACTTTTAACATTTAGATACAAGTTAAATGATTTCTATTTAAACATTTATCTAAGCGTCACATGAACTCACACTGAGTGATGATGAATTACCCGTACACAAAGATTAAAACACACAGCGATTCAGTAACACAAGCTTTTACTTTATTTCTATCAGAACAGGAGTCCAGACTAAAAGTAACCAGGCGATGGTATAAGAGGTTACTACAGTCAAATTCAATTTTTCTTCAAGTTAATAGGAGCTGTCATTGGTTGCATCAGAGCGACTCCCTCCAAAGACGAGTGCTCACTCATGCTGACTGTTGAACTATAATTATTGATGTGAGTATGAGGTTCGGTGGGCCATATCTGCATGCGTTGAATCAGAGTTGGCACCACTGAACATTACCAACATGACTCGGCAGCAGTGCAGAAACTCCACTGGGTTGCCTCATGCTGACCAATAATGATTGCTCTCTGTGGACTTTCAGTATTGAGGCTACGACAGAATTATCCTCGATATAGACGTTTCTGAGGGGATCTCGAATGAGCAGCATGGGTGGAATGCCACTGTAGAGCATGGCAATGTATTCCTTCCAGCAATCCACGGCTTTCTATGGCACAGAGCAATACTCTGCCGTATGTGCCTTAGTGGTATAACCAAGTTCATGTCTATATTTCAATACAATACACTGGTGCAAATGTCGACAATTATAATGCAACATAATAAACAATGTCACTTGAAAATTACAGTTACTATGCTTAATAACTCTTTTCGTGAAGAAAATCATAAATCGGACCTGTTCAAATTTCTTATCTCCTGTCAATTGATTAACACCTGTTCTACACAAGACCTGGGCAAATTATTTCCAAATTACATCCAGATCTGCTTACCTTAAAAATGCTTTTGGTGTATTTATCAACCGAGTGTATTTTCTAAAAAGCGTGCATTCACATCTTCCAAACATTTGAAAAAGCAGCGAAAGGAATTTGGGGGGGGAGGAGGGGTATAAGTGTTCATTTTCATCCATCATCACACGATGTAGGGTAGGATACCTGCTAATCTTCCAATAACTACAGTACACTTTCCCTTAATATGAATTACTTTCAAACCCGATTCATCATCAGCATACGCTGGCACAAAATTCATTGCTCTTTCGCCAGTATCACAGCTTTATTCCTGTCTATTGTTCCGATATATATTGGTATGTTGTTAAAGATTCAGATACAACCAGATGTGATTTAATGTGTGCATTGTTGCTCTCTCTGACAACACAATGGTTACACACTGCAAGTCAACTACCGTTCAGAACTTTTCTTTAGCTTTTTTTTTCAAATTTAGTTTGTCCTATCCACTTTATTTTAACCAAACATGTACAAAATACAGCAAAACTGAGTAAAAAGTTCTGTATGTCACCACGTGCTCCACCTCCCACTGCACTCACAGGAACAAAGTTTTTTGGCCTTGTGGCACTCGTCAAAGATGATGAGGCAGCCTTCAAACTCCGGTCCTCCGCACCAGTCAATCAGCTGCTGGAGGCGACTCCTGCGCACACTGTTGAATTTACCTGACACCAAACACAGATCACATTATTGATAATGACATTATTTTAACAAGATCTCACTTTTCCTCTTAAACTGGACTTCAAATTGGATAACAATAATGCGCCCCATGCCTGAATGCTTATGAGTATCATATGCTTGCTGGTTGTGGATACGTACGACTGTGCTTTCCTGCATGTGATACATAACAAAAGGCATAGAACAATGTGCCTGCACAACATTGCAAAACAATGTACACATGCGTCATGATATGATGTTGTCAAACTGAATACCACATAGGAGATATGTACAATGCTGGGAAGTCAATGATGACCAGGATTAAGAGACAAACAAGGTAAAAATAATAATAATAATGTTTTCTTCAAAAGAATTAAGCTTCAGATTAAAAAATTCAATGCAAGTCATTCTAATTCCAACTGCTTATTGAATATGTTCCTTCCTTTTGCTGCCCTGGAAAATATCACACACTTCTATATCAGTAGAACAAATTAAAGGCTTCACTTGTATTTGAGATGTTCCTGTTTTCATTTATGTCAGATAAGCACAAAATAAAAAATAGCAAATTTTCCCTACTCCTCATTCAATCCTTCCCTCACCCTACTTTCCTTGTACCCTCCCCATCCCAACCACCCACCCCATTCTCCCCTCCTCCAGAGATCACATTATTCATCATTTCTGTTCCAAGTTTGTGGTATGTATGCTGCCTCAGTATCATGGTGCTGCTGCTTGGTATGCCTGAAAGGTCAGCAGGCTTTTGAGGCAAGGAATAGTGTTTTGTCAACAACGAAAAGACCATCTAGCAGGAACAATATAAAACAAGAAAAGCTATGTGCAAGCAAATTATCCAAACACTTTCTAGTCAGAAACTAGACAAAAAATGTGTAGGCCACTAACCAAATAAATATGACAGTTTACATGAGACAGGTAACACAGGTACGTCTCAAGAATCCTTAATCTCTACAGCTGTATTTGGGGGTTAAGCAGGCCCCATACGTTATCAGACACCCACAACAATGTTCTGTATAGCCAGTTCTTCTCTCCCTGAACACTGTGAAGAGTCACTGGTGTGCTCCACTGAAGATCTGTTTACCAAGTTCCTCCAGCTCTGTCAATCGTGTGCCAATACACATGATTACAATTATTTTCAAAGAAACAAAAAATGCGATATGGCAGACCTACCTCCAGACTGGACAGAAGAAACAAGTGTGGCATAGGTGCTGAACACTATGCCTTCTTTAAACCCTGGTGGTAAGCCCAGAACCCTGAAAAGGGGAAAAACACCATCATGATGATATCATCCTCTTTACAAATTTGTGACCAGTCATGCCCAACAACTTCAATAACAGGATAATCATCTTTCTCCACCAACAACAAGACAGAGGAGGATGAGAAATAGGAGGAGCATGCACTATTCCCATGTCACAGGTATCCCCCAGATAAACACTTCAAGCATGTTCTTTTTCCCTTTACTTAATTTAGTGTCTTTCCTGGATTTTTGCCAGCTCAATTCTTGAACATAAAATTAGCTCAGTCAGTATTTTCAGAGAACTAAACACTACTATCATGGTAATCAGAAAGCTAAAGGTTCATCAAAAACACAAAAAATTGAAATATCTGAGAAAACAACCATAACAACAAAACTAAAGGACCCACAGCACACTACATCATAAAACTAGTAAAGGATCACATCTTAAGTTCTGAGATCTACAGGAAAAGAGATTACCACCACCATTTCTTACTTTTAAAAAAATGCCTGTGAGATCAGGATTATGACCAATCACAGACAGTAACCATTTAACCACAGCTACTGCCTTGGCAGCGGTCCATCCAATGATTCAAGACCTATGATGAATGAGGTTCTTTTTGTTCTTACTTTCCCTCACTTCTCGCTTGCCTTGTGGTGGAGACAATGAAGCAAAATATAAGAAAAGTAATATTTAATGAAGGAAACAGATCGATCAAAAGTGTGTGCTGTCTTAAGAAAAAAAAAAACTATCTTTGAAAAACAAAATACACTGCAGTAAACAATACAGAAAGTGAGGTTAGAATGTACACAAAACTGAGGGTAAAAAAGTTCGACTATTTCAATCTTACAGACAGTAAATGAGATAGAAAACAAAACCTGACAGGAGTGTCTTGTTCCGAGTTTGGCTATAGATAGAATGGAAAGAAACTAAGTGGACTATGCTGTAGTCCAGAAAGGTGAGACTTTCAAGTGAACATTATATCACCTGTTAGGCACAAAATTTGGACAAACAGATCTAGCACACTGACTGTAGCTTGAAAGAAGTATGGCATGGTACATTCAGAACAAAACTGACTATTCTTTTCTTAAAAACAGTCAATGAGAAACAGAACAAAAACCTGATAGGAGTGTCTTGTTCAGAGTATGGCCAAAGTTTAGAAAGAAAGGAAACAATGTGGCTGCATGCTAGAGTCCAGAAACTTAAAGACTGTCAACAGGGCGTTAAGTTCCCTGTTAGCCACACAATTCGGCCAAACAGAGCTAGCAAACTGATCGCTGGTTGCAAAACGTCTGGTGTTCAGAAAAAATAGCTAGTTTGCTTACTCTTTTTCTTTCACTGAACCACACACATTGTTTTTTTTCCCCCCTTTTTTTTTCTCTCTTATGACAGAATGTGTACACTTCAAAGCTTTCTTGATCAAAGCTCTGCACTACCTGGTTGATGATTAGGTCCGCTATGGTACTATCCCTCAGTCTTGGTCCAAGCTAAATAATAAGAGCACTGCACTCACCTGGTCTCTCTGTCCAGCTCTGGCAGCCGTCTATCACCTTGGTGAAGCAACCGACATCCGTCAGATCTCTGCACAGATACATACATTTGATAACAAACAGAGAAGTACAGCACTGCATCATAATTAATCAAGCTGAACAGAACATCTCCCCTGTATCTCTGTCCATCCATCTCCCTCCCTCCAATCTCTTCCTCACACCCAACAGAGCCAACAGAGCTTATCTAGGATTTTTGAAAAAGGGGGGCAGCCCCCCCCCCCCCCCCATATCAAAAAAAGGGGGGCACCCCCCACCCCATGTTACATACCTCCTCCACCTTTGTACACAGACTTCAACACACTTTGATCAAATCATCTAGATTAAACAACCAATAATAAAAAAAGCGAAATAAGCAAGTTATAAACAGCAAAACACATATACACACACACACACACAGAGTTTTGGATGTAGTCGCGGTTTCTTCATGATCTTCTCCACTCTTGCATGGCACAGAATCTTTTTTTTCACTTTTCCTCCACATAAGTAAAAGTGGAATAGGGTGGGTGCACGCCTCATTTTGGAAAATATCCAATATGGCGCCTTAAACTCTCGGAACTTCTCGTCAGTGATCGAGATGGAGGAGATGAACGCCGCCGATTGGTTGATTTACACTAACAGCCAATGAAATATCAAGAAATCGTTCGCTCCTGCTCAGTCCTACTTTCAGTTTTTCAAGCAGACGACAAACGAGCACCCGCAACGATCAGTGAACAGGGCGGGCAGTTCTGCAAATGTGCGGGAGTACGCCCGCGTTAAGACTCGATGATTGCGGGAAGGAATAGATTTTTCAGGGATTGTATCAATCCCATACTCTATATTAAGCTCTGACCTAATCTAAATGTATGCATTATATCTCTGTTCAGTCAAGTATCGTTTAAAAACAAAAGAACAAGAAATTCAAAAGTCTAAACCCAAAAAGACTAAAACCCAACATATTATGTCAGTGGAGTAAGTGGAAAAACGGTCAAACTTCAGGACTCATGCATGCCTTCCTTGATCACTTTGCTAATTAAATACCTTGCTCTTGCACTTCACAATTCTGGTTAGGAGAGGGCAGTACTGTGAGAAAGATTTTTTTTTTTTTAATTCATTACTTCGCAGATCATCAATCAATACATCTACCCCTTCTCTTAATTTTACCATCAGTTGCTTTGAACTTCTAAAACATCACAAACTTATTTGTTGGCAAATTCAAGCATTGCAAATAGTCCATTTATCAATAAACAACAATAAAAACTTCACCTGAAGACCAATTCAAATGAGGCAAAAACGAAACAAAACAAACAAAAAAAAACAAAAAAACTAAAAAAGCAAACAAAATGATAGTACCAATTCACTGAGACATTCTGAAATTGAGAACAATGCATACGCTTGAAGTCAGTTGCCATGTCAAAAAAGTATCAGAAAAACATGTAAAATCTCATTTATTCTGGACTTGTGACCAGATAACCACAATTTCCATATATTTGTGCACATGCCACTACGAACTCAGCCATCAATGTATTCAAAATAAAGAAAACAATCATAACTGGAACCTCAGTGTCTTCATTTTGGTCAGCTGAGACCCATGCAAAGACTATGGACATCTACATCATCATCTTTTGAGTTTTCTGTTTTTTGGTTTTTTTTATCTCCTTCAGAAAAAAAAAAAGCTTTTCTTTGAATTCAGTGCTAAAACAGCAAGCCTCTCTTTTAGTTCACTTTGCAGAAAGTCTCCTGCTTTACTGATCTTTCCAATGGACTGTTTAATAACAAGTTTATCTGATGAACGGCCATTCCCCACAAATAATCAAGCGCACACACACGCACACACACACACACACACACATGCGCGCGTATACACCATAAACACAGGCAAGTACACATAATATATAAAACTACCTGAAAAAAAAATTTGAAATGAAAAAAAAAAAAAATGTCTGACAAATGAGAGAAGGCCTTCAACCTTTTAACTACCATTTCGACCCATACTTAAGCTAGCAATGCGCCCCATTTCCCCTGTCAAAGATTTCCCTCACCCAAAGATTCCCTACATTCTGATCCTATTCAAAGTATTTAGGAAGCTTTGTGTTAAAAAAACATTGTTTGAAAGTGGCACTTGTTAAAAAAAATAAAAAGCCCACCATCTCTGTACTGTGCTTTCATTAGTTCTTTTTAAAAAAAAAAGTCTTTAAACATTTTTCATCTTGTGCTGCATCTGACTGTGTGTGACAGTGATCAATGACTGTTCAATATGATTAAGAACAATGCAGCAACCAAGGTACCAAACTATCAAAATGATGGCTCAGAGAGCCATGTATTCTGGATTTAAAACTTCAGTGGCAGTGAGACAACTTACATGCTTCAAGATTACAGACAGACTCTGTACAGAAAACACAAGTATCACTTTCAACATGACCAACACAGATAAAGACATATACCAAGTAAAGTGCATTTACTACTAGATTTTAATTTAACACAAAATATGGGTGTGATTTTAGATCTGAATAATGTGGTCTAGTGATTACAAAAAACACTAACAAGAGTTTCAAAAGTTCAATTTAAGTGTATGCAATGCTTGGGAACAAAGTGCGATAACTGCAGATGTGTTGCAAAGTCATTTCCATTCAGATATAAAGAATAACTAGAAAACAGCATCTAACAAAAGCCTTATTAGGCATTATTAGAAGCTTGCTCTAACCTTCTGGAGTCTACGATCAGATCAGCAGAGATGGTAAACAAATATGGCGTGTCCGACCACGAGCTATGTTATCCAGTATTATTCCAGCTATCTGAAACATAGAACAAACTGTTCAAGTCAGACACCACAGCCAGCCAGAGAAACAATTTTCTGCTACAATTTTTCACTGTCATATATCATCTACCTCTTAAAATAGTATGAAGTAATCAATTTTGTATTCAATCATGACTAACAATACACGTCAGGTTTTCACATTTCTGTGTATTATTCAGTCATATGCTATACTGCTCCTAATTCACAGAGTCCTCCCAGCGCAGATTTTCCTGTAATCTCTATGACTCACCTGCCTTCCTTTGCCGACACCTGCACCATCACCAATGAAGAATCCTGCACGATGCCCATTAGCCAGGATCATCTGGTGACGCTGACACTGTCATAGACAAAGAAGAAGAAAGAATAAAGCTATCTCAATGCCCCTAAGAAGTAAAGGTATCATGCTGTTACTATTACTTTCCTTACTTTACTAATGTACAACAGTGAAAGCACACTTCTTCAATCAAAGTCTTGGCATCCAAATCTACTAAGATAAACAAAAATGCAAGAATAATATTAGTTCTAGGACAAAGCAAACGGCCCCACAAATAAAAAAAAAAAAGCAAGCAAAACATCCCCCAAAAAGAAAAATTAATAAATATATACTGTAACAGATGAAGGTTGGAAGAAGCTATTTTGGGGTGGTATATGGGGAAATAATCCATTTTAATTAATTGAGAAATTTTGGTACTGCACCTACACAAAACAAGTCACCAAATTTGATTTTTGCTGCTGCTGTTACACCATTTGTCGTTTATAATCCTCACTAAAAATAAACTTTTAAAATTCAGATTTCCATGGATTAATGGATTATCGAAGCCTAGACTTGGAAACAGCGTTCCATGTCACAACAATCTTGTAATCCAGTATTTTCTATGCTTCATGTGCGACATATATTTCCACTGTTCTCTGAAATAGATTTAAAAGCTGCTTTTCTTATGTTCCTATTTTACAAGTTCTCAAAAATGTTACCATTTTCAATGAAACTGGCATCATGATCCCATGAATGGCACCACATCATTTCAAAGTAAGTAGACAACAAGACAAGTCAACTTCAAAATATCTAGTAACCATTCCATTTGTGATCAATCTATTTCAAAGCCACTTGTTCTATGGGACACAATATATGAGAATGAAAATATGTAAGTTTAATGAAGATGGCCAATTCTGTACTACTACTCTGTCCACTATATGGGCTTGCAGTATAACTAACAATCTAAACTTTGTTGTGGGCATTTCACGGTGAATATCTTTGCAACTAAACAGCTTCAAAGCAGGCGCTGCTATAAACTTGCAGAGTCTTAAGAGCATACTCAGCTCCAAATGTGACAACAGCATGCCAGTTGCAATAACACAAAGTATAAAGCCCGGTGATCACCAACACTTACAGCGTGTAGAATACCCTCCAGCTGCAGACTGCTCAGTTTGCATTCAGTGATGGCCTCTGCTGGCAGACTGTCGGTGATGGGATAGTACTCATTGGGAAGATCCAGCGCCTGCAAAACACTTACTGGAATCATTCACTTCTAAAACAACATTACATGTGCACAGGCACGCACGCACACACACGCACATCTATTACCAACACACACTAAACACAAATTCTCAGGTACAACCAGATGTCCCATCCCCATAGAACTATTTTCAGGAAACCGTCTGGATATTCTTCAGGACCACTATGAATTTTTCATGAACACTGATAGTGATACCCTACATCTACCTGATTTATCTACCTGGAACAAATTCAGTTTCAGCTGAATGTGCAGACTAGTTCCCCTAGATGAATGGCATGATGCATGACTATCCTTTCAGCGAAACTTGGCCACAACTTCTGCTTCTGCTGCTCCTTCACAGTTGCAGCTAAATCCACATCACTAGGATGCTTCACTGATTTAGAACCTCTTTCTCTATCACAACCCATGTTTTGTTTGTTGAAACAGAGAAGCAGATGGTAGAGATATTTGATAATCTGATCAAGTATAAAAAAAAACATCCTTGCAAATCCTACTTGTGCTAAAGAATCATGCGACTGGTTTGCTCAATCCAGACTCAGAGTAAACTCATATGGTTAGCTCCGGTTCACCTTCTGCAGACACAAGAGTGTGATTCTCTATCCCAACATGCACTTGGTTCACCATGTGCATCTCACGAGGCTTACAAAAGAAAACCAGGAGTGTGAACCTATCTAGCCAAAAATGAACTTATCAGAATAATTCTGATATCTGCATAATATTGAAACAAACTGCATCCAGTACTAATAAAAGAACGAAGAAACTGGGATAGCTGGAATCTCTGTACAACATTAATACTATCTAGCCAAGAGCGGCACATACGGCACAATTCCCTGCTGCAGCACGCTCGTGCATGGTGCTCAGTCCCAGCCGACATGCATATTTCACCACTTTTTCATTTATCTTTATGGTAGCTAAACAACAACTGACAGTACTGTGTTAGGTGTCATAGGAAAGAACAAACACTCAACTAATCGAACAATATGACTAGAACAAACACTCAACTAATCGAACAAAGTAATTTCGAACCATTTACTTTCAATGTATAGACATGAGTGTGCGCTGAAAAACATGTCTGACAAATAAAACAAAAATTTCTTTGTTTACATTCTATTCCGTTCTTTTACAAAACCAAATCAGAAGATGAAGGGATGGCTGCATCTTCAAACAATTCACTTTCCTCTTCTCTTTCATAGTTTTCTCTCTTTCTCTCTCTCACTCCCCATCACCAGATCCACTTTGTAATATGATTTCAAGTGCTTCATTGAGCCAGACATCGCTACCACCCCTTCATCTGACCGACATTTTTTCACGTGTGCTTAGCGGCAAAGCCCGAGCCATCAGTTCCTTTGTTTCAAAGCTGCTGGAGTCAGCCAAGTTCACGATAGAGCAGCACTGAAAGCAAGGTCTACAACTCACTACAACATCCCCAAGACTAGTTACAGAGTTTATTTCCCTTGGATCATTTTATGGAAAGTAGCAATTTTTATGTTCCCATCACACACTAGTAGGTGACATGGCAGAATGTACTGTCTGTCCGTCACCCAGCCTTGAGTGACATGGCTCGAGGAAAAGAAATCCCGTAATGCACTACTGGATGACATGGCTGGTAAAGGTTAAAACTATCTGAATAACCAGTGCTGCAGTTCTTAAATAAAAGACTATAATTTGTATTTACACATAGAATTACCACTTTGTGCTTTATTTAATCAGTACATATAGAAGGCTCATCTTAATTACAAATATCACCTTAAAAAAGAACAAACAAAATAACCCCACCCCCCCCCCCCCCCCAATTGGACACATCAAGGTCACCGTGACTGGAGCAGAACTGATAGACCAAATAAAGCCACATACCAATCATCAACCTCAAGAGATTCAGTAATCAAACATGTAATCAAACGCAATCATCATGACTTGCTTTGTAACCCAAAGAAAACAGACGTTAAATCCTTTTATTCTTAAACAAACTGATCTTACAATGACCACATAGATCGAACACTAATGACGAATTGTAATTTACTACCATAATGATATTCATCACTTTACCTTTATGAATTAACATTTGAAAATCTCAAAACAAGGAATTATGGGACAAAATTTGGAGAATATCAAACTAAAAACTCTAAGCAAAATGCCTGTTATGAATATATGCAGCACACAGTACAATGTCGTAGTTTGCTGGCGCTTTGTACATCCCTTACCTTGTGGGAAAAATTAAACACCAACAGGTTTTGTCAATGCTTTTCATGACAACTCCATCAGTGAAAGTAAACATCACAGGTAGGAACAGATATATCAGACACTGAACGATACATTGACCAATTCTGGTCCAAGACTCAAAGTCTATTTTCTTTATTTTAGTTACCCAATTTTTTCCAAACCTTGCACCACAACCAACTTGACTCATACATTAACAGCTAATCTTTTCGTCATTAAAACTAATGTTAATCTGGTTAACATGGCATTTTGAAGACTATGAACAGGTGTGCGCATATGCGCACACACACATGCACACACACACACACACACACACACACACACAGAGGATGAGAAAAACATGGACAACTAAAAACTTGTTCAGCTAAAAAAATGTTCAGCATTATTATGTATCAGTATCAGATCTTAAGTCTGACTACAAGTAAAATAACAAAAGAACTGAGAAGTAGAGACATTTTAACATAATTTGGTATGAGTGCACTCAGCTGTACATGTAATGGTATGGATGTGCGTGTGTGTGTGAGAGAGAGAGAGAGAGAGTGTGTGTGTGTGTGTGTGTGTGTGTGTGTGTGTGCGCGCGTGTGTGTGTGAGAGTGTGTATGTGTGTATGTGTTCATGTAAGTGTATGTGTGTGTACGTGTGTGTGTATGTCAGTGTGTATGTGTGTGTGTATAGTGTGTGTAGTGTGTGTGTGTGTGTGTGTGTGTGTGTGTGTTGCATGTGTGCGTGCATGCGTGCGTGTACAGTTACATAAAAAAAACAGTAAAATTTAATTCCTGGAGCTTCTTTCAGTGTTCAAGGTGCAGCACCTAAGAAGTTGTAGAATTTAGTTACCATTTACGAACTAAACTGCCATCTTTTTTAACTTACAAGATTTCAGAAGTACAAATCCATTGCACTAAAACTGAGCATTTAGAAATGAGTGTATACATACATACTAGAACTGCTGTACATACCATGAACATTACAGCAGCGCACAGTGAATTCCAATGATATAAATCTTTGAAACTTTTTCCATGTCTAGCAGTTATAACAGGGAGGAGATCCATCCACACAAACAGCCCTTATGCAGTATTTTTGGTGCTGCTAACAATCAAAACACTCACAGCAAGAGGTGCAGCCTCCACGATGTCCCCAGGATGGGCCAGGCATCCCTTTACCCTCTCGGTATTTGTAGGTGGAGAACACCTCCTCACTGTCATAAGCACAGAGACTGTTTCTGTCAGTTTATGCACCTTTCTTCACAACTCAAATATAAGTATGGCAAACCATTACCTTCAAAATATTAGAATCTGAAACTGTAAGTAATCTGTAGGATACAAATATTAATGAGAAATTGTTAAAATAAAACGCAACTAAAATTTTCAATGTATGAAAAACAAATTGCACACCAAAGCAACAAACTCCCTCTTGAACATTTGATTAGGGATTTATTCCTTCCTTCCACAGGGGAAAAAAGATTTGTACCTTCTCAAGAAAGTACAGTCTATGCATGCTCTAGGTGTTCAACGGTTAGAAACTATATAACTTTCTCATCACATCATTCACTATATCTAGACATGAAATTCTGTTATGGACATGTCTACTAATAAGCTGTGTAACTGGGCAAAAAAATATACACTCTTTTAAACAACAGAATGGTAGAAAATACAAGTACAAACAATCAATCCTTCAATCTCAACAGACTTTACAAAATTAATAAATGAAAAAAAAAGATTGGTTAAAAGAGAAAGACATTCTTTCAAAAGATTTACTATTGTTGCTGCTATGTTTTATAGTCATCTGAGTAATTTTCAACTGAAATGTATCACTGAGGCACTCATTAGCAATGACAAATCTATGTCAGAAAGTTATAAACACTTTAGAAGTCCCACGAATGAGGACATAAAGCAAGGTCCTGTGTGTGAACACATATCTTGTACACACATAAAATCCCACTGCCAACTTTCTTAAGAGAAGGCTTGGTTTGAGTTTGGCTGTTGGTATGGGTAACACATCAAACAGTATGCACCATGCATGAGAAGTGGAAAAAAAAAGAGTAGAGTAACTGATAGTGACTGAATGACACTGGGAACAACTGAATGCAGCACCAGCAGGCATTTTTCAGTCCGATCTACCCAGATAGGCAGCCTATTTCGTGCACTAGATAATGCATTATAAAGTGCTTACAGCTTAGTTTCTAGCCAAGAACAGGCATTATGTGAGTGTTCTTGATAATATCAATTATAATGATAATAATAAAGAAAAAAATTTTAAGCAACAAATAACAAAATATGACAACAATCAAGAAAAAAACTACTCATGATAGTCCTATGAAAAAGAATACTGACTGATATATTTCTCTACTAGTTCAAGAAATTACATAAAACTTTTTTTGTCTTTAAAACGGTCTCCAAACTGTAAGCACATACAATCAAGCTTTAGACGATCCTTTTCCTCAAAAAATGAAAACTTCAAGATATTCTCACACCTTGTTGACTCTTGCAGGCCTTCTTGGGCAATGTCCAGAGACACGTCATCTGCCGGCAAGCTGCTGTCGCCAGCAGCCATGGGCGTCAGACTGTTCGATTCTGGCACCAGTCCTGCTTGTCCTGGGAGGGGATACCCCTGTCCAGGCCCTGGGTAGTTGGGGTACATCTGTGACATGGCCTGGATCTGCTGCAGAATGGGGTGCAATGGCACCTGACCAGCCAGAAATGCCCTGTGGGCCTCTTCACTCATTGTACACAGGTGTCAGGCTGGAACAAAGAAGAAACAAAGTTTAATCCTAAATACAAATAAACACATAAAGCTGGTGCAAAACAACAGATATTCAGGGTACAAATTTTAAAAAAAGGAATATTCAACAAATAATAAACATAAAACTTCCAGTTCCACAAACTCTTCCCCCCAGCGGATGTCACTAAGTCAGTCAGAGAAAGTAGGAAGAAGTGGAAAAGGTGAGGAAAGTTCAGAAATGGAGACAAGAAACAGACACAGAGGTACAGAGTCAGGGGGAAGTATTAAGCTTCATCTCTTTAGCCACATCTACCGCACAACAAAGTGTTCATGAATCACAGCAATGCTGATTTAAAATGTACACATATGGAATTACACATGCTCTCTCTAAAAAGAAGGGGGAGAAAGGGTCAATCAATTAAAGCAGCCAATCAGGGCCTGACCAAATTTTTCATAGCCACAGAATACCAAAGCATACTGCTGTGTAGAAAAGGGACTTATTGTTTTCCGATGTTAGGGACCTGTTGATTATGTTCTTGTCCCTCACTTGGGATCACACAAGTCAATGACATTACTGACAGTAACACAGTGACAGCTGTTGTCATCAACACTTACGCCAATCGTGAATGACAGAAGTTACTATTATCAGCAATTATTTATCATCAGTACAGTGGCAAGCAGATGGTGTCCTACCTATGTTGGCACCACTAAACATCACTGAAATGACTCAGCAGCAGTATTGCCTCTTCAGCAACAGTGCATTATGCCAGCCACCAAAACCGCTGACTGGACACGAGATGGAACTGTGGAAAGTACCTCACACAGTTGGTGGCTGGCAGAATGCAAAGAGAACAATCTCTTGTGCTAGAAATCATTAGCAGATATGGACAGCAACACGCTAATGCACGTGTTTACATGCACATTTAAAACATTTGAGTGCCAAAAGATGGCTCCCATCTTCCATCTGAGGCCATAACATCAACCACAGCAGAAGTTTTTAAAGCCTCGATCCCAAACAACCACCACCCCCCCACATCGACTTCATTCTCCACTCCATTCAATCACATGTCTTCTAGCGCCCCCCCCCCCCCCCCCCCCCCCCCCCCCCCCCCCCCCTCCAAGGACTGAGTTGATCTGCCGGACATGTATTTGTTACCTCTTTTGGCGGAAACCCCATCCTTACCCCTCACGGTTATCCTACATAAGAAAATAGAAATGATGAAGATGGGTGCTCTTGCTGCAATCAACAAACGAATTCGTTTGTTTGGCCCGTTATGAAATCGTTCACGATGCCACGATGTTTTGATTTTTGTCACTCTAGTTAGGTTAAACTTTCTTTACCCATTGGAAGACTCCAAATCAACTCATACAAAGGTATATTTGAGTCAAGATATAAATCTGATTCTCTTGAAATCTGTAACCTTTGTACCTCTGAATTACACCACTGTGCGTTTGCTGCTTTCTTCTTGTCTTAGCAAGTTGTAATACACATTTCTGATCACAACTGTCCCGCCATTGCTGTCACACACAATCGAATTCTCCCAAAGAAGAGCATCAAGGGACAGCACTTTGGTCAAATGCAATTTATCGGTTATCTGCCTCATGTTCGCGCTTCAACAATCTTAACTCGGAAGAAGAATCAGGCTTTGAAAATCCTACTTCATGACATTATCTGCACATGAATTATATTCAAGGTTGTCAGTAATAAGATAACCTTTTCTTTGCTTTTGCTTTGAGGGTGAGATTATCGGCCTGAGGCCCTTAAGGACAAGGTTTCTGCAGTCACAGGTCTGCGTATTTGTGGCAACTGCTGTCGCCTGGCAGTAGTGTGTAGTTTCAATGGGGGTCGTCGTATTTGTCTCTCAGAGCTCGTGTTCCTCTTGAACATTGGCTCAATTCTGGTCGTGATCTTCTTGAATGTTGGTTCAAGTTTGGAAGAAGAATTGGTCTTGAACGTTGGTTCAATTTGAGGTTGGTCGACCGACGATGGGCGTCGGTGTGTGTTGCCTGCTGTCCCCCTAACATCAGGCTGTCTTCAGGACCACCGGGCGGCCTTCTTCATGCTCGGGTGGCGATGGTCCTCTGCCGCATGAGGCCGCCTCAAGGGGGGAGCAGGACGAAAGTCGCTGGAGTGCTGCATGAGTCCCGAAAACTTGGCGGGCACTCGCTGACTGCGGCTGAGAGGGCAATTTTTCTGCCCAACCCCCTAAGGTGTGCCCCCATGTCTGTCACCCCACAAAACAGCACAGTATTCCAGGCCACAGTAGTCGCAGTCAGGCAGCGCTCCTTCACCAATCACCCCACATCTCCAAGAGCCAACCCCCAGCAACACAGGCTAGACCCGCCGTCGCCCACATGGCTGGAAGGTGTCTGTGCCGCCCGACATTGACCTCTCACATCAGTGTCCCTCAAAGGAGAGCTGCCACTTGCCCCTGGCGTCCACTGCTATGCCACACTCGCAGTGAACTGGCGCCCATAACGTTTTCTTTGTGTGAGGTATTGTCATACTTGGGTCACCCCCCCTCCTACCCCTCTCCCCCCTCCCCCACACATATCCACATGTATGAAATGCTTGCTTGCAAATACATTTAAACTCACTCATCCTCACACACATCCACATTCTAAAACTAATGAAACAGGTATGTATGTACAATCCAGCACATTAAGATTTGTTGCTGAAATGCTTGCAGTGGCATATCAGTGATATGTCCTTACAAACATCTGGCAGTAACACTACAATGAGAGCAATGAAGCAACCGCATGCACACACACACACACACACACACACACACACATCAATCATACACAAACATGAACACCTACACTTATTTTTGTATACACACACCCCCACATTTTTAATTTTATTTGCACATACATTTAAATTCACCCTCAAGCACATCTACATTGTAAAACTAATGAAACAGGTATGTATCTATAATCCAGCACATTATGGTTTGTTACCAGTAATATGCCCTTGCAAAGATTTGGCAGTTAACACTACCCAGTTATTTCTGCACAGAGAGCAATCAAGCAACAACTGCCAATCAAAATGAAGATTTCATTTTTTCTTCATCTGACGACTGGGTGTCATATCAGGGCTGTTACCATGTTGAAATTGTGTGTAAAGAAAAAAAATTAATTGAAATTCATCAAAAATATTCTAAAAGTTGAAATAGCATCTATTGATACAAAATTCACAAACACACACACACACACACATACACATTCAGTCGCGCACACACGTGCACACATACACACACACACACACGCATACACACACACAAACACACACACATGCACACACACACACAATACACACACCTTCACATATGTACAGATGTCTGCTTGCACATTATATACCCCAACTCGCTCACTGTCACACCCCTCTGCATTCTAAAACACATGAAACATCTATGGATCTACAATCCAGAACATTATGGTTTATTACTGAAATGTTTGCAATGGCATACCAACAACACAGGCCATTGCAAAGATCTGGCAGTAATACAACCAGTTTATTTTTTATACAGAGCAATGAAGCAATTGCCATTCAGAGCAGCAAAATTTTGATTTTTGTTTTCATTTTCCTTACAGCCCAACCAACCTCATGGTTCGTATCCGGCCAGTTTTGTGTTGAAATCATCGCTTGGGAAGAAGAATTGTAAGTGAAATGATTCTACAGAAAATAATTTGAAATATTCTAAAAGTTACTTAGAATAGGGTTTATTTACATGAAATTCACACACAGGTGTGCTTGTGCACACATTTTAATACACACACCTCCACATATGTACAGATGTCTGTTTGCACATGTATATACCCCAACTCGCTCACTGTCACACCCCTCTGCAGAGTGAATGCATGTACGAGTGCTCGAGTATGAGTGTGTGTGTGTGTGTGTGTGTGAGCGCGCGCGCGCGCGCGCATTATGTGTGTGTGTGTGTGGGCGTGTGTATGTCTGTGTGTGAGTGTGCAAGTTTGAGTGTATGTGAGGGTATGGGTGTGTTCGCATTGAGATGCCTGTATTTGTGTATTTATGTAAGTGCGTACGTTTGTGTGTGTGCGCGCGAGCACACGCGTGCCCGTATGTGTGTGAGTACGCACGCGTGCACTTGTGTGTGCGCTTGTGTGTGGATGTGTATGTGTGCACGCGTATTTTTGTGTGTTAATTATACTTCTTTGCTTTGAATGAAAAAAACGTTGGTATTCTGTTCATAATGTTTTTTTAAAAGTCAGTACAAATTGAGTTAATCTGACAATAAACTGGTTTCAGTCAGTCAGTGCTTGTGCACTCACACATGCACATGCACACCCACACTCACACACAAAGAAAGAGAGAACACACACACACACACACACACACACACACACACACACACACACACACACACACTATCATAAACACATAAAACATACACATGCACACATCCACATTCATACAAATGCTTGCTTGCATGTACACTCCAACTCGCTCACCCTCACACACATCCATATTTCAAAACACATGAAAAAGGTATGAATCTACAATCCAGCACATTATGGTTTGTTACTGAAAATGTTTGCAATGACGAACCAACGATAGGCTCTTGCAAAGATTTGACAGTAACACAACCTTTCGCTTTCTAATATAGAGTATTAAAGCAAGTGATATTCAAAGATTCTGGAAGATTTCAATTTCATTTTCCTTCTGGCCCAGCCAACCTTAAGGGTCATATCAGGGCTGTTACTATGTAGAAATTATTGCTTGTAAAAAAAACCAACATTATGAAATTAAACATACAAAAATCTCCACCGAAAATCATAGGAAATATCTTGAAGTTTACTTAAAATTGGATCCATTTATACAAAATTTCACACACACACACACACACACACACACACACACACACAAAATCAAAACCAACATCTCCATTTAAGCACACATACAGGAATCCTGCACCTTAACACGTATGAACTAAGCAATATGTCTATAATCCAGCACATTCTAGTTTGTAACTGAAATGTTTGCAATGTGAATGAAAGACCCTTGCAAATATCTGGCAGTAAACAAACTATAAATATGTCTATATACAGTAATAAACTGGCATTCAAATTCAAAAGATGTTAATTTTTTTTACTTTCATTTGGCTTCTGGCCCAGCTGACCTCAAGGGGTCATATCAGGGCTGTTACCATTTCAACATTCATTCCATTTAAAGAAAAGAAAGAAACAAAAAAAGATATCCCTTAAAATATCATTCCACATTGGTTAAAGACTAATGGTTTAAGACGGGATCTATTTAACTATAAACAGATGGTTTAAAACAGAATCTATTAACTACTACAATTTACACACACACACACACACACACACACACACACACACACACACACACACACCTCAAACATTCATTTTCGTAAACACACAATGCATACATCCACACATATATATGTTTCCTTCCACTACATTTCAACCCGCTCGCCCTCACACACATCCACATTCTAAAACTAATCAAACAGGTATGTATCTACAATCCAGCATATAAAGGCTTGTTGCTGAAATGTTTGCGGTGTTATACCAGTGATATGACCTTGCGAAGATTAGGCAGTAACACTACCTATTCATTTCTAAACAAAGAGCAATGAAGCAACCAGCAATCAAAATAAAGATTTCATTTTTCACTTTCATCTTCCTTAAAGCCCAGCTGACCTGAGGGGGTCATATCAGGGCTGTTACCATGTTGAATTTATTGTGTGTATAGAAAAACAAAAATTAAAAATCATTTGAAACATTCTGAAAGTTAATTAAAATAGCATCTATTTACACACACACACACACACACACACACACACACACACACACACAAAATCATACACATATTCACATAGACTCATTCCTTTTCGTAAACGACACAATGCATACATCCACATATACAAATGCTTTCTTTCACTACATTTTAATTCACTCACTCTCCAACAAATACACATTCTAAAACTAATCAAACAGGTATGCATCTACAATCCAGGACATTAAGGTTTGTCACTGAAATGTTTGCAGTGGTATACCAGTGATATGCCCTTGCAAAGATTAGGCAATAACACTACCCGTTCACTTCTAAACAAAGAGCAATGAAGCAACCGGCATTCAAAAAAAGAGATGTTGTTTTCCATTTTCATATTCCTTAAAGCCCAGTTGACCTCAGGGGGTCATATCAGGGCTATTATCATGTTGAATTTATTGTGTGTACAGAAAAAAAATAATTAAAAATCATTTGAAATATTCTGAAAGTTGATTAAAATAACATCTATTTACACACACACACACACACACGCACACACTGTCATACAGATACACACACATATAGACTCTCTCTCCTTCCCCCCCAAAACCCCCCCCCCCCCTCTCTCTCGAACACACACACACACACACACACACACACACACACACACACACACACACACATTCTCTCTCTCACTCACACTCACACACACACACACACACACACACAGTCATACAGATACACACACAAATAGACTCTCTCTCCTCCCCCCACCCCCTCCCCCTTCTCCCTCACAGAGAGAGAGAGAGAGAGAGAGAGAGAGAAACCAACATCTATATTTAAGCACACACATGCATCCCACACCTTAACACACAGGATAGAACCAATGTATCTATAATCCAGCACATTATAGTTTGTTACTGAAATCTTTGCAATGTCTTACAAATGATAGACCTTTGCAAATATTTGGCAATTAAACTATTAGTATGTATACATACAGTAATAACTGGCATTCAAATTCAAAGGATGTTAATTTTTTTTTTACTTTCATTTGGCTTCTGGCCCAGCTGACCTCAGGGGGTCATATCAGGGCTGTTACCATTTCAAGATTCATACCGTTTAAAGAAAAGAAAGAAACAAAAAAAGATATCCTTTAAAATATCATTCCACATTGGCTAAAGACTAATGGTTTAAGACGGGATCTATTTAACTATAAACAGACGGTTTTTAAACAGAATCTATTTAACTACAATTTTACACACACACACACACACACACACACACACACACACACACACACACCTCAAACATTCATTTTCGTAAACACACAATGCATACATCCACACATATAAATGCTTCCTTCCACTACATTTCACCCACACACTCTCACACACACCCACATCTAAAAACTAATCAAACAGGTATGTACCTACAATCCAGCACAAAGGTTTGTTACTGAAATGTTTGCGGTGGTATACCAGTGATATGACCTTGCGAAGATTAGGCAGTTACACTACCTATTCATTTCTAAACAAAGAGCAATGAAGCAACCAGCAATCAAAATAAAAATTTCATTTTTCACTTTCATCTTCCTTAAAGCCCAGCTGACCTCAGGGGGTCGTATCAGGGCAGTTACCATGTCAAAATTATTGTGTGTAAAGAGAAAAAAAAAGAGGGGGGGGGGGGGGGGGGGGGGGGGGAGGAATGATTAAAAATCATTTGAAATATTCTAAAAGTTGTTTTTAAATAGTATTTATTTACACACACACACACACACACACACACACACACACACACACACACACTGAGACGCACACTCTCTCTCTAACTCACACTCACACACACACACACACACACACACACACAAAAGCAGCATCTCCATTTAAGCATACACATATGCACACATCCACATATATGAATGCTTGTTTGCACTTACATTTAAACTCACTCACCCTCACAAACATCCGCATTCTAAAACTAATCAAACAGGTATGCGTTTACAATCCAGCACATAAAGGCTTGTTACTGAAATGTTTGCAGTGGCATACCGGTGATATGCCCTTGCAAAGATTAGGCAGTAACACTACCCATTCACTTCTAAACAAAGAGCAATGAAGCAACCGGCAATCAAAATAAAAATTTCATTTTTCACTTTCATCATCCTTTAAGCCCAGCTGACCTCAAGGGGTCATATCAGGGCTATTACCATGTTGAATTTATTGTGTGTAAAGAAAAAAAATCATTTGAAACATTCTGAATGTTACTTAAAATAGCATCTATTTACACATAAACTCTCTCTCTCTCTCTCTCTCTCTCTCTCTCACACACACACACACACACACACACACACACACACAAAACCAACATCTCCATTTAAGCACAATACTTTTTGTGTGCTATATGGCTATTGTTGAGTTCTACTCTTCCTGTTGCTGTGTTATTCTTAGCGCAGTACTTGCCCTTTTCCATCACTTTGCTTTCATCTCCTGTTCGTGTTTGTTGCAGTTGCTTCTTTTTTTTTTTTTTTTTTTTCATCATCATCTTCCTCGTCGTCATCATCTTGTTCTCCTTTTTGTTCTTCTTGTTTTTTCCCTTGTTGTTCATGTTCTATTTCTTCGTCCTTGACTTCTTCTCCTCCTCCTCTTCCTCTTCCTCCTCTTGTTCTTGTTCTTCTTTTTTCTTCTTCTTTCTTCTTCTTCTTCTTCGTTTTCGTTTTGTTCTTCTTCTCCTTCATCTTCGTCTTCGTCTTCTTCTTCTTAGTCTTCTTTCCTCCTCTCCTCCTTTCTGCTTTGTCATCGTTGTCATCGTTTTCTTTTTTCAGATTCGTATATATTTTTTGCTGACAGGTCAGTGCGTTGGAGTGTGTGTGTGTGTGTGTGTGTGTGTGTGTGTGTGTGTGTGTGTGTGTGTGTGTGTGTGTGTTGCATTTTGTCATCATATTTCCCTGTTTTCCCTACAATCTTTATTTTTCCCTTCTTTTAGGAGGGGGGGGGGGGGGGGGGAGGTGAAATGCATCGCTTTCTTAAAGAATATCAACAAAGTGCCACATAAAGATTAACAAATTCCATAAGTTCCATGAGCAACTTGTGTTTGCATTCTCTCTCTCTCTCTCTCTCTCTCTCTCTCTCTCTCTCTCTCTCTCTTTTTCCGTCTGTCTGTCTCTGTCTCTCTCTCTCTCTCTCTCTCTCTCTCTCTCTCTCTCTCTCTCTCTCGTAAAGACTAACAAATTCCATGCGTTCAATGGACAAATTATGTTTGCATTATCTCTCTCTCTCTCTCTCTCTCTCTCTCCTCTCTCTCTCTCTCCTCTTTCCGTCTGTCTGTCTCTCTCTCTCTCTCTCTCTCTCCCCCCCCCCCCCCCCCCCCCCTCTTGCTCTCTTGTCTACAGCAGGTGTGATCTTAAATGTAGTTCTTTTTCCCATATTAGTTCTATTTTCTGTTTCATTCCATATCTATATTTGCTAATGCAAAGCTTTGCCAGTGTGATAAGGTGATTTATGATTGTTTTCTCTCTCTCTGACCACATTGCGGCTTCGTGATATCCTAGGACTGCAATTTCTCTGTGATGTTAAGTGTTCTGTTGCACCTCGCTTGAATTTCATTTGATACCTGTGTCCAGATCGGTTTTATTTTTTTTTTCATCGATAGAAAAAGTGCTCAATGTAGTCTTTTTCCCCACTGTTACAGACATCACATGTTTCACTTTGTGCTAATTTCATCTTTTTGAGCAGAATATTAGTGGGGTAAATATTATGCATTATTTTCCATTGTAACACCCGGAGACGTGTTTCTTTGGTTGCTGTAAAAATTGCTTTCCATTGCTTGCTATCTATATCAGTGTCGAATTTTCTTTTTTCCAAAAATTAATAGAACATGGCTGGGTTTCTGAAATCAAATATTTTCTTAGTCCTTTAGTTGTGTACATTTGAAGCGGTTTCCCGTCTAAGTAAATGTCAGCTATATCATGTTCGGCTGTGTGTTCACGGTCAAGATTGCCTTTGATGTGTGCTGACTCAATCGCACTTTTCACTGCATTGTATTCGAATTGTCTTTGGCTTGATCGTCCTATTTTATTTTCTACTACTTGTAAACTAATGATTTCAAGGTTTTCGTCTAACATATCTTTCACTTTGGTTATCCCTCCAGCTATCCAATCTTTCATATGTAGGTTTGTTTCTTGAACTGGAAGTGCTGGTTGTTCCATATCAGTGAATTTTGATGCGCTTTTTTTTCGTTAGGGTTCTGAAGATCTTCGGTTCGTTTGGTTTTCAACCATAATTTGAGCGTTGCGATCCAAAAACTATTGTTTTGTGGCGTGCCTGTTAGCTTGTTCTCAAAACAATATGTTTCAGTATATCAAGTCCTTCTCCCAATTGATCATATTCTAATGTAGGGAATAATTTCCATTTCCCCTTTCTTTCTTTTGCAGTCAGTTTTACCATCCAGCTTAAATGTAGAGCTTCTTGGAGCGTTTTCATGTCTATCATTTTTAAACCTCCTTTATCGTAGTCTTGGTTGAGAATTTTACGTTTGATCTTTTCGAACGCTTTTTTATTGCTTGTTTTCTTTTTCCATATAAACGAGTATAAGATATGGTTAATATTGTGCAATACTCGGTCTGGGAGTCCGATGGATTGCATGACATAGATAAATTGTGGTATTAGAAGTGTTTTTGATATCAGGATTTTGCCGAAGATGCTAAGGTTTCTCCTTGCCCATATACTGATTGTTCTTTTTATACTGTCAATTTTGTCCACCACCCAGTTTCGTTCATTTTCTTTTGGTGGTATGTTGTTGCTAAAGTATATTCCAAGGATTTTTACTTCTTGAGACCAAGTTAAGTTGTGAGGCTTGTCTGTAAGCATTTTGTTTGTCCCTAGCCACATTGCCTCAGTTTTTGTTCGTGACATTCGAAGCCCCGATATATTTGCGAAGGCTTCGAATATGTTGAGAGCTTCATCAAGGTCAGCTTTGTCCCGGAGATAAAGGGTAGTGTCGTCAGCAAACTGTTGTATTTTAATGGTTGTCGTCTCATCTTTATGTTTGATTTGAATTCCTTTGATGCTACTGTTTCGGATTTTGATGGCCAGTAGTTCCAATAAACTGGCATTCAAAGTGAAAAGATTTTAATTTTTTACTTTCATTTGGTTTCTAGCCCAGCTGACCTCAGGGGGTCATATCAGGGCTGTTACCATTTCAACATTCATTCCATTTAAAGAAAAGACAGAAAGAAAATAAGATGTCTCTTAGAATATCATTCCACACTGGCTAAAATCAGATGGTTTAAAACAGGATCTATTTAACAGTAATTTTACACACACACACACACACACACACACACACACACACACACACACACACGTGCACACACACACACACAATTATACAAATACTCACATGGACTAATAGTTATTATGTCAACACACACATGCATACATCCACATAAATGAATGCTTGCTTGTACATACATTTAAAACTCACACACCCTCACAAACACCCACGTTCTAAAACTGATGAAACAGGGATGTATCTACAATCCAGCACATTAAGGTTTGTTAATGAAATGTTTGCAGTTCTATACCAGTGAAATGCCCTTACAAAGATTTGGCAGTAACACTACCCATTTATATCTCCATATACAGAGCAATGAAGCAACCTGCATTCAAAATAAAGATTTCATTTCTCATCTTCATCTTCCAGCCCAACTGACCTCAGGGGGTCATATCATGGTTGTTATGTCAAATTATTGTGTGTAAAGAAAAAAAAAAAACAAAAGTCAACTGAAAAATATTTGAAAAATTCTAAAACTTACTTAAAACTGCATCTATTAACACACACACACACACACACACACACACACACACACACACACACTGTCACACACATACATTGTCACACACACACACACACACATTGTCACACACACACACACACACACACACACACACACACACACACACACACACACACACACACACGTGCACACACACACACACACATACATGCACACACAATCACTCACACAGACACGCACACACATATTTACAAAAACACACATTCATTCATTCATATATACCCATCCGCGTTCTAAAACGCATAAGACAGCTATGTATCTACAATCCAGCTCATATGGTTCATTACTGAAATGGTTGCAATGACATACAACAGTAGGCCATAGCAAACATTTGGCAGTAATACAACTGGTTTTTATGTACACAGACCAACGAAGCAACTGCCATTCTAAGAAGCGAGGTTTTGTCTTTTTCCTTACAACCCAGCCAACCTCAGGGGTCATATCATGTTAAGATCATCGCTTGGGAAGAACAAGAATTTTAAGTGAAAAATTCTACAGAAAATGATCTGAAATATTCTAAAAGTAACTTGAAACATGATTTATTTACATGAAATTTGCATACATGCGAGCATGTGCATGCAAACACACACACACACACACACACACACACACACACACACACACACGCACGTGCGTTCACACTCACTCTCACACACACACACACACACACACACACACACACACACACACACATACACACACACACACACACACACACACACACACACACACACACACACACGCATGCATGCATGTATAGATCCACATATATGAATTTTCACTTGCACATTCATTTGAACCCACTTCATATTCCTTAAAGCCCAGCTGACCTCAGTGGGTCATATCAGGGCTGCTACCATGTCGAAATTATGTGTGTAAAGGAAAAAAGAGAAAGAACTGTAATTGAAAAGAAACTGAAAATCATTTGAAATATTCTAAAAAGTTACTTAAAACAGCATCT